>APFE030609498.1:62194-76871 GCA_000404065.3 Pinus taeda | reverse complement strand
AATAAGACACAATGCTCCTCGAGGGGAGTCTCTATCCTTTATATAGGATTCATACATGCAATACCATGGGGCAATACCATGGTTCTTATTAATACCATCTATCTAATAACATGCCTGTTTTACAACTAACTGTGGTCCCTTCATTAAAAGCAGGTTAACCACTTACAATTATTAATATGGTCTTTATTGACTCTTTACTTAACTATAACTATGACTCGATCCTATTACATAAATAAGGGGGTTAGGGTGGGACCCTAACAATTTGACTTATGATGATTCATGAGATCAAGGTCAATATTTAGTTCCTTCCAATTCAATGTTATTTCCCCTTCGTTCTTTTTTTGTAAAGTTCTTATGATTTATTTTAAATAACATACATGGAATTCTCTGCTAGGGGTCTCTTGTATAGTTATAGTGTGTTAAATATCTTATGCATGTTTGACTCGCTGAGATTAGTGTGCATTTTTATAAACCATAACAAAGGTATGTCAAAGTTTCTCTTTAATCGTGACATTTATGAACTAGTTTTCCTTTAATTGTGACTTTCGTGAATGCAAAGTTGTAGCTGTGGGTCCGACTTTCAAGTTTCAACATTTTCATTTATTTTTTATTTTTTTTTACAAATGGTGGTAAGGGTTGTTGGCCTGAAATTGAAGGGTGAAATGATAATGCTAGGAGTGTTAATGTGGTGGTAAGGTTAGCTGGCCTGATGTTGAAGGGTGAAATGATAATGTTAGGAGTGTTAACGTGGGTAACTTAACAAAAACTGTTAAAAAATGTGAAATGATATTGTCAAGGGTGTTAATGTGGGTAACTTAACAAGAAGTCATAAATATTTTTTTAAACAAATCCTTTACAATTTTCTGTGATTGTTTACACCATAGAGACGCGTGGAGTAAAGGCAATAAACATAATTTCATTGTTAAGTAGTTTTGAAGCATCCACTCGAAGAGTCATGATGGCTTATGCTACGAGAAAAAGTAATAACGAACTCAAATTTGTTTTGTTCGGAGTTGCTTTGAAGAATCTTCCATAAGTTTCATGATTTGTTAGATCATGGATGATTCATTATTATACTAACCTAAGTTTTGTAATGTTAGTGGTCCATGCTAGAGGTTTCATGATTTGTTACATAGTGGAAGATTCATTATTATACTGACCTAAGTTTTGTAATGTTGATGGTCCATGGGACATTAGCAGCTAAAACCACTCCACATTCCATGTGCCATTTGGCATGTGTGAGGTTGTATAGTATTTTCTAGATACATACATCACCATCCACTGTAAAGAAAAAGATACAACCTCACAATTTACCATAAATAAAAACTGAAATAACACACTTATCATTTCCAGTCACAAGAAAGCAAAAGGTAAATTATAACACGAACACCATTATCCCCACCATAGAGCAAAACTGAAATAACACACTTACTATATTTGGTTTTTGAATGCATTAATCACATTTATTAGATATTTATGGGAAATTTTGTATTATTCAATAATATTTTGTATACTAAAAGTTTATAGAAGTTATGTTTAAAAAGTATACAATCATTCAAAAATTTCTAATTATTTAATAAGAATGTAAAAAATAATTTCACTTTAATTAAAATTTTCATTTAAAACATGTAAAAATAAAATATTAAATAATCATGTATTAAAGATTTTATAGGATGTTTTGCTTTATTTAATAATAAGTTGTTTATAAAGTCTCTATTTAAAGGGTATGATTCAAATTAATTATTGTGCGTGAGGTGCCCCCAATATGGAAGAGGTGTTGTCTTGCCATGTTATGTAAACATTTTACTTTGTCAAATAAAATAAAAATAAAATAATACAATTAATAATTATATTTATTAATAAAAATAAAAACAGCTCTACCTTAAACATTTTTACTTGCTCAAAAATAAAATAAAGAAAATTAAAAATAACTCTACGTTAAAACAAAAATAATAAGGTTAACTTGACTTGATCAAGTTAGTCGTGGTTTTTAAGTTCCACATTGATGAGAACCCATGGTATTCATGTGGAGTATAGCCTTGTATTGGAAGGTTCTTTCATTTTTGAAGTAATCTTCAGTAGATCATAACATATGTTATTACTCCTCCGGATCTCCAAGGCTGAGGAAGAGTCTAGCTGAGGAGGTAACCACAAACCAATCTTTTAGCTTGGTAGCTAGCCCTACCAATCTGGAGAGGGCTCTCTCCAAGAGATCAGAACCAAGAGGGCTAGATAGATTAGGGTTTTAGGCTAGATATAAAGTGTAGAGAGTTGTTTGATTTGATTTTGGTTGGGTTGTTGGAAGAGGATCAGGGCAAAAAGACTAGGTCATGGCAAATGAGGGTATGATTGCAGACATCTGATGGAGCAAGGTAGGTAGGAACTCTAACACTTTAAGGTTATGAAATGAGATGGATAAGACTGGTGAGGTGCTAGAAAGAGCAAGACAAGCATGTATTCTTTCTAAACTGAAGAAACATGGACAAACTATGTAGATTTCCCCAAAACATAGCATATAAAATGTATTCTGCTTATCAACTTGAAAATCAACATATCATAGAAGTGAAATGCAATATGGGAGTACAAAAAATTCAAGCATATGCAACATAAGAAGAAACTAAGTCAAAATTCCATACCACAGGTATTCCACCAAAATAGCTGCAACTCATTCATTAAATTCTGCCAGATATTGATTACACTAGTGTCCCTGATGAATAGCCAAACATCCAACTGATTCCAACCTGAGAAATGACTAATAAAATACATAATATAGGCCTCAAAACAACTCATCCTAGCCTCAGGGGTTGAATTCATGAGAGGAGGAGTAGTTGCAAGAAAAGTTGAACTAATAGCTGGAGTATAGGGTGGTCAAAGTGACTCATCCCTAACTTAAGCAAACTGATTCATTACATGCCATGCAGGCCATTTAACTAATGTATTTACCCTAGATAAAAGTAAAAAACATGATAATTACATCATCTTGATCAATTACATGAGTAAAACATCAATTTCCCCTAGGCGAAAGCCAATTTAGAGTGAAACAATGAAAATTGCAAAAGATTGTCAAATGCGCCCTTGAACTATCAAACATGCCCTTCAAGTTTAGGGCTACTTTTGGGTGCCTTCCAAGTGTCCAAATTTGCTCCAAGATAGCTCGTTGGAAATCCCTTCGAGTTTACTTTCCAGATATGCCTTCATTTTTCAATTTGGAGGTCATTTGCCCCTTCAAAATTCCAATCTCCCAAGAATGATAAACGCATAGCTACCGGCCAAAAAAGAGGCAGAAAGGTGGGTTTTTGATGGCTTTTTACCCTTTTGGCTGACCAAGTTTCCTCCAAATGCTTAGAAAATACACAAGGTGCATGTCCTTATCACTATGAATCCAAAAATGTTGACTATTTTCTCATTGGACGTCCCAAAAAAGAGTGCAGCACCCATGGTGTTGCGCGTTTGACCATTTCACTATGCAAAAAAAACTTCAAAAAACACAAAAAATCATATCTTGCAAAATTTGTTCAAAAATGGTCAAAATTAGCACGCTAATAGCTGAACATATATTTGAGGCATGGAGTGATGCCTCGACAAAAATATCTAGCCTCCTTTTCTCCTCTTGCTTGGTCAAGGCTTCAATTTTTGCATGGGCTCTTTTGAGTTTGGCTCTTGCAATTTTGTTTCTCATGGCATAGTACTTTTCCATCCTTCTTTGAATCTCAACATCCCTACTGGCCTTTTCTAAGAGGCTCTAAAGATGACCATTTACCCTCTCGAGTCGATGTTCCCTATTCTCATTTACCATTTTGGCAAATTTCTCATTCAAGGTGAGTTCATTGGCTAGTTCTTCCTCCCTTTGCCTTTCTAGCTCCAAAGCTCTCTTTAAGCCTCTAGTCCTTGGCCTTCTTCTCGATACCTGTTCATCAAGCTATTCACAACACTGTCCATATGCCTCATCAAGTAAGGCCTTAGCCTTTTCAGTCTCTCTCTTTGCTTTTCTGAGTTGAACCTCCATAAGCTCATGTTTGACCTCAAAGTGCTTGTTCTCCTCCTCATAGTATGAAATAATGCATTTGGCCTTTGCAAGTTGATATGGAGCTCTCCTATGAGTGCATTCTTCTCCTTGATGACAATGGCCATGTTCTCATTGTCATCATGTTCATCTGAGTCAACTAACTGAAACTCATGCTCTATCTCATGGAGGTCTTTCTACTGCTAGATCTCTGCCTCTATAACCTTTTTCCTTACCCTTTTGTACCTACTTTACCGATGAAGAAGTCAAGGCTCCTCCCACAATCTGTGGGGAAAACACTTGCCTATGCCCTCTCTGATAGGTATGTGTCAAGGTACCTAGGTCAGCCCCTTTAGGCTTGCTGCTCTCACCATGATCAATATGCTCTTGCCCACTACCTTCATCTCTGCCAAGTGAATAAATAGGCTCATGAAATGGTGGTGATGGAGGTGATGGTGTGGCTAACTCATTAGATGAAGATGGATGATGTATGGGACAAGGTAGAGGAATGGAGGTGGATGGGTGAGAAGATGAAGGTGCTTCTTGGCCATGTTGAATAGGTGGGACTGTGAAAATCTCATTGGAT
This sequence comes from Pinus taeda, assembly GCA_000404065.3. Lineage (NCBI taxonomy): Eukaryota > Viridiplantae > Streptophyta > Pinopsida > Pinales > Pinaceae > Pinus > Pinus taeda. The sequence goes on along the minus strand of APFE030609498.1, from coordinate 72,282 downwards.
ATAAAAGTGTCCCATGCAATGTTAAATTAATCAAGGTGGTGTAGGACTATCATCTTTATGAGAGAGTGGTGAAAGATGCTATGCATTTAATGATCATAATCCTTTCTTCAGACAATGAATGACATCTTGTCAATGTCCCGGTGAAGATAGTAGGGCAGATTGAGCATTTTGACTCTTGTGAAATGCATGAGTAACTGAATATGATAGGAATAGAGTCTATAAAACCTACCCTCACATGTGAAGTACTTCATGATGATTTTTATCATGGGAACATGTCTATCTAGGAGGTAAGAGAAAGGAAAATTTCTCTTTCTCTCATTCCTGTACCTTGGTTTAAGATATGGCTCATAATAGAAATGATCCAATTCTCCTTGTTTAAACCATTTTTCTCCAATATTTGGGATTCCAGTGGCAGCTGATATGATAGCAGGAGATATAGTGAAGGTGACACCAGTAGCGGTTGCCTAGTTTTCATGGAGGTTGGTGATGAATAATCTGATCAACTCAAGATGACGTTGGATCCTTTCTACTTTCTCACAAAACTCAAAACAACCCATATGTTTAAATCTTCCCACAGTAATTAGAGGTGCCATGGGTTCTCTTGTGTTGGTTGGCTCATGTCTGATGATTCTCCCTCCTTTATTAATTGCCTCCTCCCTTGTATTTCTTCCTCACTCTGACTTCTGTGCTCTTTTTCTGCCATGTGTTTTTGCTGTCAAAATCCTAGGGAGATAATAAAATGGACTGTGGGTGTGGGAAATATGGAATAATGTGAGGATATTTGATGAGGAGGGAAAGGAGATGTGTGGTATAAGGGAGGTGATAGGGGATAGTATTTAAGTGGTGGGAGTGGTATGAAATGCTAAGAAATGTGATTTAAGAGTAAAAATGTTACTAGGGTTTTGAGTTGAGTAATGACAACAAATGACTATGAAACCCTATGTAGATCAACAATGGAGGGGAGGAGTGAATGTATTTCCCACCTACCTCATTTATTGGAGCATTTGGTGACAATTTTTGAAGTTTGGAGAAAATGGAGGACGTTCTCAACAATTTCTAGTCTTCCCGGGCAAACATGCAACGACTCAGCCAAATGCGCCCTCGAGCTACAGGTGCACAGCGCCGTTAGAAAATGCATTGGATTTTCTGGCAAATGTACAGTGACCAGGCCAAACGTGCCCTCTGGCCCTGGGTTGCCTAATTTTACTTGAGATCCAAAAATATTCTTTACTGAGGAGGTTTAAAAGTGTAGGAGTGAAAATGAAGGTTGCATAAATGTCTTGAGAGCTTTTATCCTTGAATGAGTTTTGATTTATGACTTGCACACCCACTTTCTAATGTTTCATGTCACTTTTCAAACTTTCATACTAATGCTTTTTTTTCCTTTCTGGCCTTTTTCCCTTTGACAGGTGGATGATGCTTTGGCAATCTTGATTTTGATCTTTGTTTGGATACTATTGGCAATGGAATTGAGTAGACAACTGAAATAGTGACTTATTACATATAATAGAATTAAAATTACATAAATAAAAATAAAAATTATTACATCTGTTTTGAAGTAAATATTTACAGACTGGAAACAATTTCCTTTTTGAAATCAAATTTGGGGCTTTAAGTAACAATGGTTACATGCTTGTAAACCTTTATTTAACTAAAAATAAATTATTTGCTTCACTCTCATATTTGCTGACCTTATGAAGTGAGATGGTGATTTGGACCTCGAGAAAACAAAACCTAGGTGACCTAATGGAACCTTAAATGACTGAACTTTAGGTGGACTTGACTGCTATAAAACATGATGAAATGAGCCTTTGTGGTCAATGGATGCCCAACAAGACACATGAAGGTGGGCCAGAAAATACAAATTTTTGAGAGGGGAGAGTGATTTTTTATTTTGGGCTACCATCAATGAGCAATTTTTTGCATGATGACCTAAGTGGAATGCAAAAAAAATTCAAACGGGACACTAATATGATATAAAAGAGGGATTTTGATCACTAATGGCGGTATGAAAACACTGACTCTAACATTGGCCTTATTTGGGGATGGTGGATCCTTGGAGGTGCTAAGAACACCGTAAACCAAGTAGCCTTATCATATGGGCCAATGCGGTCAAAAATTCAAAACTGACTCAAAACTGACTCTAAATTGACTCGAAACTGACTTACATGACTAAGAACTGAATATTAAAATAGCAGAAAATCAGTGAAGTTCCATGGCCTTCACTTCGAACTCCGAACTCCAATGATCTTCAACTTCACGCTTGCAGAAAATTTAAAATGTATGTACAATGAAGCTAGGAAAATTTAGAAAAGATAATGTTTCAGGAGCCTACCATTGACTGGTCCTCCTAAGCATGGTTCTCCATTCATCTCCTCCAACAAGAAAGCATTTTGTCCCCGGAAAGCTGAAAGTGAATCATTTGATTGATCTGGTGCTGCATATCATTCTCTTCACTTCTCGCTTCTTGTAACAATTTGATGACCAGGACTACTAATGATGTAGGAAAAACAATATCTACTCCATACACAATCTTAAAAGGAGAAAGCCCAAGAGATTTCTTACTACTCACCCAATCTACCCGCAATGCATTGATCAGCTTTTTGTGCCAATTCCTTTTGTTGGCCTCCAATAGTTTCTTAATGATATTGATTAAGGATTTATTGGAGGACTCCACCAAACCATTTCCTTGCGGATAGTGTTGTAGAATGTCCCAACTTTATGTTGTACTTTTCACAAAACTTAGTCATCTTTTTGGACTCGAATTTTGTCGTGTTGTTTGTGATAATCTTATGAGGACAACCAAAACGTGAAAATATATTAGTTTCTAAAAACTGAATGATCACTGAATCAGTTTCTTGCATGTTTAGAATCGCTTTGATCCACTTTGTGAAGTAATCTGTATCTATCAATATCCACTTCTGTTGTGCGGATGATGATGGATTGATCTCACCTATGAAATCTAGGCCCCATTGCTGAAAAGGTGCATTAACTAAAATTGGCTGTAGAGGCAAAGGAAGAACCTTTCTTTTACCTTGGAAAACTTGACACTCGTGACAACTCATCACTGCCTTGTAGATATCTGCAAAAAGTGTAGGCCAATAGTAACCCACTCTCAGTACTTTGTTGGTCATAGTCTTCCAATACAAATGACCCCCACAATCTCCTTTGTGGAAGTCATTTATTACTTCTTTGGACTCATCTTCAGTCAAACAGTTCAGCAATACACCTCCATGTTCTTTCCAGTAAAGTGCACTGTTCATGATACAATATTTGGAAGCCTTCAACTTCAGTGATCTGGTCTTAGCCTTAGACATGCCTAGAGGGGGATTTAGATGCTGAAGTACATAAATAATATCAGAATATCGTGGAGACAAAAAAAAATTTAGATACCTGAATGAGATCCACTTCTTCTTGATTGTCTGATAATGCTGCCACAAGGTTGATGTCTAGAGCATGAAGGTTTGACTCGGCCATGAGTTTGGCTAAGCCTCGACCCTTGATAAACTTTGCAGGCCTGATCTCAAGATCATATTCTAACAGTGTTGTTATCCATCTACCTCTCCTACCTTCCGGGTCATTCTACACAAGGATTTCTTTTACTACTGCATTAGGCACATAAGCAAGAGTACGTGAAAGTAAGATGTAAACTCTGAAATCTTTGATTGCCTTTACCAAAGCTGAGGCCTGTTTCTCAATGATATTGTACTTAAGAGCTACATCCTTGATGTTGCGACTGAAAAATGAAATTGGCAACTTGGTTTTATCCCTTTTTTGCATTAGTACCGCTGCCATAGTATGCTCGGAAGCAAATGAAAATATGATAAAATCATCGGTATAATCAGGACTAATCAAATCAGGGGCGGTAGTTAAGGCAAGCTTGACCGCATGAAAGGACTTACGAGCTTCTTCAGATCATTTTACCTCATTATCCTTTTTCAACGTATTGGTCATTTCTCTAAGATGTTCAGCCAAATTAGGAATAAAAATTTGTAAGAAAATCATCTTACCATTGAAATCTTGGATTTCCTTTTTCCTGCAAGGAAAATCAATTTGTTGAATGGCTTCTACTCTTGAAGGGTCAATCTGAATGTCGTCTTTCGAAATGATGTGGCCAAGGAGTTTGCATTCCTCCATAAAAAACAGACTTTTCTTCGGATTGAGAGAGATTTTGAACTTTCTACACTTCTAAAAAATGATACTTAAATGATGCAAATGTTCATCATCTGAATGTGAAAATACGGTTACATCATCTAAGTATACAACCAAGAAAACATCTTTTTCGTTTGAAAATGCTATGTCCAGGGCATGTTGAAAAGTGGCCCCTGCATTTTTGAGACCAAATGCTATATTTGCATATTTGAATGTGCCCCAAGATGTGGTGAATGTCGTCTTAGCCTGGTCATCCTCATGCACTAAAACTTGATTGTGACCGGAATAACCATCCAAAAGTGAAAGTCGGGAAGTGCTAACAACTCTTTGAAGAATATGGTCCATTTTTCGAAGTGGGTAATTGTCTTTTAGAGACACTTTGTTCAAGTTTCTAAAGTCTATGCAAAGCCTTATATCCCCATTATTCTTTCTCACCGGAACTAGATTTGATATCCAGTCGAAAAATTTGATGGGAACAATGATGCCCACCTTGTAAAGTCTATTAAATTCTATTTCTATGGATGGCAACAATCTTGGATTGATCCTTTTTAGCTTTTGCCTAAAGGGCTTTTGATTAGGCTTAATTGGAATTGTGTGTTGAATTACCTTCTTATCATACTCCTTCAAATCTGCATAATCCCAAGCAAAGACATCAGAAAATTCAGACAATAAAAGAATGTATTTCTCTTTCGATTCGGGAGATAATGATTTGGACAGCTTGATCATTTTTGGTTTGTCTGTTGTTCCGATGTTCACATCTTTGACACATTTTACTGTAGGAACCAATGTAGGCTTCCTTGCTACATCATCTTGATCAAACAAGTCTTCCAAAGGTATGAGACCTTTCGGAATATTGTTATCTTTCAACTGTAGTATATCAACCTGAGCTACCTCGATGACTTGATCATCTTCATCATAGACTTTGTCCATAGAACAATTTTCAAACTCTCCTTCACTCTGAAGAAAGTTATTCAACTGTTTGTCATCCCAGAATACTTGCCAATATCGCAAATTATCAGGAACTGAGGGCCGATGCTTCACATGAATTTCAAATTTCTTATTATAAAAAATCGGAATTTTAAAATTACTTGCAGTTGTAGCCAATGAATCCACCTTAATATTTTGAGTCCTTGGTACAACTGAAAGTGTATATTTGGGAAACATTCTAGGAATATCTAAAACCGCATTTCTATATTGTTTCATTCGTGGATGGTGAGCTTGATATTCACGTTTAACTTGCTTGATTACAAGTTCTGAATCACCATACACGGAAATTCTGCAGGCACCTAACCTCTTCAAGATCTTTAAACCTGTGATCAATCATACTCTGCCTCATTGTTAGTGCAATCAAAAGCTAACTTATATGAGCACAATCTAACATGTTGAGGGAGATTAGCTTGTTGATGATGATGTGGACATCGAATCCAAATATCAATACCTGCTTTGTCTTTACCAAGGGCACCATCAAAGTCCATGGTCCAAAGGCTATTTTCCTCCTCCAAGCGTTGTTCGTCTTTTTGCTATTTTGGGTCAATTTTCTGAAATTTCACTTCATATTCTTCAGAAGTTTCCATTACCTTTTCTAATGACTGATCTGAACCTTTTTCTGCCTTGTCTGACAACTTTTCAGATGAGTTTGGCAGCGCTTCTCTTTCTTGGTCTGAAACTATCCTTATAGTGTTGAAAATATCCGTTACATCTTTAATCTCTACAAGCTGATTATCTACATCATTCAGTCCACTATCATTATACAAAATAAATGATTCTAAATCTATATGTACAACATTTATGGGATGATTGTTGGATTTCTCCTTACTAATTATCATAAACTTCATTTTGTTTTCTCGGTACAACTTTCTCAATTGCCTGAAAGTTGGGATGGTAGCATAGGAGAAGTCTAATTGCAGCGTGCCTCTTAATTTTTCTCCCTAGGATCTCGAAAATAACATGCCAAACCATGGTGGTATATCAGCTACCACCACATCCATTAAAATATTCTTGGCAGGGATTTGATCTAGAGATACTACCAAGTCTTTAATTATACCAAGACATCGGACCTTTCCAGAATCAAAAGAATACAAGTCATGATACGAGTTATATCTAGACCCAACCTTTCCATGATGGATTTTGGCATTAAGTTATGAGAGGCTTCGAAGTCAAGCATGGAGTTGTGAATAATAAATTGGTGAATTCTCAAACTCAGATAAAATGGAGGAACATCACTATCACCTGATTGACCATCTATGGCTGGACTGAAAATCAATTTAGGTTGGTCATCTTCAATATTAACCATGTTAGACGTAGGATTAACTTTAAGCATTTTAATTATATCGGACTTGTAATGGCTATTTTTGACAAGTTCAGTGAGAGGGATTGATACTTTCAACTTTGAAATTTATGTTTCTAGATTGAAAGAGTTAGTTTTATATACCTCTTTTTGGATATTGTCTCTCTTCTCGGGCAAATATCTCGGTATCTGATCCTTCCTTTGGCTGTCATGATCCTTGTTGCTTTTCTGTTAATCGTTGTACTCTTTCTTTCTTGCAGATCAAGTTGTTCAACTCCTATGCGTCAAGAATGGCGTCTGTAAGATGGCCATCATCTCCTTCTCATAGATAGATTGTCCCAGATTCTTCCCACTTAGTTGTTGGATCATGAAGGCCAAGGGTCGACCTTCCTGCATTAAGACTAGCCCAATACCCGTACCCGAAGCATCACAGTCAATCACAAAAGATTTGGTGAAGCCGGGTAGTGCTAAGACTAGAGTGGAACACATGGCATGTTTGAGAGCTGTAAAGGCCTGTTCTGCTTCCTCATTCTAGAGGAATAAATTTTTCTTGAGTTGAGTGAGGGGCCTAGCAATGTGACCATAATTGCGGACAAATTTGCGATAGTAGCCTGTGAGACCCAAAAATCATCTTAGGCTCTTCAAGGTCTTAGGTTGAGGCCAATCCTGCATTGCCTGGATCTTTTTGGGGTCCACCCTGACACCTTCATGCCCCACAATGTGGCCCAAATACTCAACTTCTTCCATGCCAAAAGAACACTTGGACATCTTGACAAATAATGTATGCTTGCAGAGCGATTGCAAGAGCAGATCTACATGCTGAAGATGTTTGGCCCAGGTGCGTCTGTAGAGGAGGATGTCATCAAAGAAATCAAGGACAAATTTTCTGAGATATGGTTTGAGCAGGTGGTTCATAAAGCTCTGAAAAGTGGATGGGGCATTACAAAGACCGAATGGCATGAGCGAAGGTCGAGCTTAGTAAAGAATTCAGCCCCATTTAGTTCATCCAGCAAATCATCGACAACTGGGATGGGAAATTTATCTTTGATTGTCAACTTATTAAGGGCCCTGAATTCTGGACACATACGCCATTCCCCATATTTCTTGAGTACCATGACCACTGACGATGAATAAGGACTAATGCTGGGATGAATGATGCCTGCTTCCAAGAGTTCTTTGATTATTTTTTCTATTTCATTCTTTTGGGCGAACATATATCTATATGGGCGCACATTTGGTGGTTGGGCCCCTGGGACCAAACTAATGCTATGATCATGTTCCCCTCTCGAGGGTGGAAGCTCATGAGGCTTGTCAAAGACTGGCAGATGGTTGTTTAAGATCTGTTGCATCTCAGGATGAATATGAAGAGAATTGGGTTCGAAGGCCTGGATGGCATTAAATTGAGCTATAACTCCATGGTGGCCCTTTTTTAACAATATTTCCATCCGGTGTGAGCTGATGATAGAGGGATCTCCTGCCTAGAGTCCGCGGAGGGTATGTGTGTGGTTGTTCTGCTTAAAGCTCATATATAACTCCTGGAAATCCATTGTAATTGGGCCAAGTGTGCGAAGCCATTCAGCACCGAGGACAATGTCGCACCCTCCCATGTGTATGACAAACATGTGGGTCTTTAATTGATAATCCCCCATTTGAAGTTTGACATTTTCACAGTGCCTTTCACATTTCATTGTTCCCCCATTAGCAATTTGAACCTGGAAGTTAGAAACTACTCGGACAAAACAATGCATTGCTTCCGCGACTCTTTGATGGATAAAATTGTGTACTTCCACTATCAATCAAGACTACTACTGGGTGATGCTTAATAAAACCTCTAATTTTGAGAGTTTGAGGCGAAGAAATCACTACCAAAGCATGAAGCGAGATAATTGGTTCTTCAAGTACATTGTCCTGTTGTTTGTCCTCTTCTTCCTCCTCTAGTTCCTCATGTGGTGGGGCTTCCTCCGATGAACTGTGATCAATAGCATCAATTTGAAAGAATTTGGGCTCCTTGAATTTATGCCCATGGGAGTATTTCTCATCATAGTAGTAACATAATCCTTGCTTTCTTCTTTCCTCCATTTCTGCTGGTGACACCTTTTAAACCTTGAGTGTTTGGGTAGTGCTTTGAGCGTGTGGGGGGTGACCCTTGGCGATGAAATTTGGGCGATTACACTGGGCCGCTAACGCATGTTCGACTGCACGAGCTATCCTACAAGCCTGCAGCCATGAGCTAGGGTGGTGCAGTCGAACGTGGGCTTGTATGGCTTCTTTCGGACCACTGACAAAACATTCCACGTAGAACTCATCGTGTAGACCTCCAGTGCGGAAAGCTAAGGCTTCAAAGACTGCAATATATTCATTCACTATTCCTGTCTGTCGAAGCTTAGTGAGATGAGCAAAAAAGTCAGATTCATGGTCAAAGCAATCCATAAGAGATTTTTTGAATGTCTCCCAAGTTAAGGGCCTTCCATAGCAACGTTGATGCCATTGCCACCAATGCCATCTTTCATTGTTCAAGTACATGATACCCACACTAAGCTGAGTCGCATTATCCAAGATGTAATTCAGATTGAAATATTGCTCCATTTGTGCTATCCATGCGGCTGGGTGAGAGCCATCAAATTTATACATGTTCAGCTTGGGTGGTCGTGGATGGGATTGTGGGTGGATGCCAAAGAGGTGAAGAGACTGGCTAGACTCACCCTCACTGTTTTCATTGCCAATATATGCCTCCGCGCGTTCCTCTATCTTGCGCTTTGCGAGTGTTTCATTTAAGGTCTTCAGCGACAACAGTACCTCATTCAATGTTGATTCAAGTTTGTCAATCTTCTCAGTGGCCATAGCTTGAGCTCTAGTTTGTACCATGCACCGATCAGATGCACTTGAAATTGGGGACCGCCCGAATTTTTTGGCACTAACAATTGAATGGTACCACCTTGCTCAGCTCGTCGTCCTGATTCTTATGGGCTAAGTCACCAATAAGCGCCCCAGGGGGTCTCAGACTCTTACTTCGAACAAAGTTTTACTCCTTGCTTAGGAATACTGTAGTAGCCGAATCCCAGAAATGTCAATGTTGCCAAAAGTCCTGCGAAAATCACGCCTAGGTATAGGAAGCCACACAACTACTCAAATCTAGATGGCGGATCTGATGGATCTGAAAGATCTAAATGGCGAAACTGATTGTTGCTGCGGATCTAATGGATCTAATAGATTTGAATGGCTGTTCTGATAGATTTGAACGACAGAACTGATTGTTGTCGCTGCGACCAAACCCCACTTGCGAGATCTAATCTATCAAAGATTATCCGTGATCTAGAGATAGAGAAGGGAACTATGGTCTCCAGGAGTGTCAGGTACTATAGATCGCAATATACATAAGGGTCTGACAGTAGTACTCGGCCCAATTTTTCAGGGCACTAACCAAGGAAGATCAACCATACCCTTAGTTGTACAACCCAACTACCCTATCGTACGCGCGAGTAATCTCTCTGAGTGTTGTTCTCGGTGCACTGTAGCAGCAAGACGGTCGACGGTTTATCTATGGCGAGGTTTCAAGGGAGCTAGGGGGCTTCCGATATACCCAAAGGGTACTTGGAAGACAATCCGTGCGCGGTTCTGTCTAATGTGCTACTACTCGAAGGGGTACCCA
>APFE030609498.1:0-61347 GCA_000404065.3 Pinus taeda | reverse complement strand
CTCGAGGGGAGTCTCTATCCTTTATATAGGATTCATACATGCAATACCATGGTTCTTATTAATACCATCTATCTAATAACATGGTTGTTTTGCAACTAACTGTGGTCCCTTCATTAAATGCGAGTTAACCACTTACAATTATTAATATGGTCTTTATTGACTCTTTACTTAACTATAACTATGACTCGATCCTATTACATAAATAAGGGGGTTAGGGTGGGACCCTAATAATTTGACTTATGATGATTCATCAAATCAAGGCCAATATTTAGTTCATTCCAATTCAATGTTATTTCCCCTTCGTTCTTTTTTTGTAAAGTTCTTATGATTTATTTTAAAAAACATACATGGAATTCTCTGCTAGGGGCCTCTTGTATAGTTATAGTGTGTTAAATATCTTCTGCATGTTTGACTCGCTGAGATTAGTGTGCATTTTTATAAACCATAACAAAGGTATGTCAAAGTTTCTCTTTAATCGTGACATTCATGAACCAGTTTTCCTTTAATTGTGACTTTCGTGAACGCAAAGTTGTAGCTGTGGGTCTGGCTTTTAAGTTTCAACATTTTCATTTATTTTTTATTTTTTTTACAAACGGTGGTAAGGGTTGTTGGCCTGAAATTGAAGAGTGAAATGATAATGTTAGGAGTGTTAATGTGGTGGTAAGGTTAGCTGGCCTGAAGTTGAAGGGTGAAATGATAATGTTAGGAGTGTTAACGTGGGTAACTTAACAAGAAGTTGTTAAAAAATGTGAAATGATATTGTCAAGGGTGTTAATGTGGGTAACTTAACAAGAAGTCATAAATATTTTTTTAAACAAATCCTTTACAATTTTTTGTGATTGTTTACACCATAGAGACGCGTGGAGTAAAGGCAATAAACAGAATTTCATTGTTAAGTAGTTTTGAAGCATCCACTCGAAATCATTAATTAGTTTTGAAGCATCCACTCGAAGATTCATGATGGCTTACGCTATGAGAAAAAGTAATAATGAACTCAAATTTGTTTGGTTCGGCGCTGCTTTGAAGAATCTTCCATAAGTTTCATGATTTGTTACATCATGGATGATTCATTATTATACTAACCTAAGTTTTGTAATGTTGGTGGTCCATGCCAGAAGCTTCATTATTTGTTACATAGTGGAAGATTCATTATTATACTGACCTAAGTTTTGTAATGTTGGTGGTTCATGGGACATTAGCAGCTAAAATCACTCCACATTCCATGTGTCGTTTGGCATGTGTCAGGTTGTATAGTATTTCTAGCCCTGGGACAAGATACATACATTCCACCAGTTCCACTATTAAAGAAAAAGATTACAACCTACAATTTACCATAAATAAAAATGAATAACAGACTATCTTTCCAGTCACCAGGAAAGCAAAAGGTAAATATATAACAAGACACATTATCCACCATAAAGCAACACTGAAATAACCACAACTTATTATATTTGGTTTTTTGAATGCATTAATCACTTTATTAGTATTTTGGGAAATTTTGTATTATTTATTATTACATATTTTGTATTCTAAAAGTTTATAGAAGTTATGTTAAAAGTTTTTACAATCATTCAAAAATTCTAATTATTTTTATTTAAGAATGTAAAAAATAATTTTTCACTTTTAATTAAATTTTCATTTAAAAATGTAAAAATAATATTAAATATTTTAGAGGATGTTTTGCTTTATTTAATAATAAGTTGTTTATAAAGTCTCTATTTAAAGGGTATGGTTCGAATTAATTATTGTGCGTGAGGTGCGCCCAATATGGAAGAGGTGTTGCCTTGTCATGTTATGTAAACAGTTTACTTTGTCAAATAAAATAAAAAAATAATACATAGTAATATATTTATTAAAAAATAAAAAACAGCTCTACCTTAAACATTTTTACTTGCTCAAAAATAAAATAAAGAAAATTAAAAATAACTCTACATTAAAACAAAAATAATAAGGTAAACTTGACTTGATCAAGTTAGTCGTGGTTTTTAAGTTCCACGTTGATGAGAACCCATGGTATTCATGTGGAATATAGCCTTGTATTGGAAAGTTCCTTCATTTCTGAAGTAATCTTTAGTAGATCATAACATATGTTATCACTCCTCCGGATCTCCAAGGCTGAGGAAGAGTCTAGCTGAGGAGGTAACCACAAACCAATCTTTTAGCTTGGTGGCTAGCCCTACCAAGCTGGAGAGGGTTCTCTCCAAGGGATCAGAACCAAGAGGGCTAGATAGATTTGGGTTTTAGGCTAGATGTAAAGTGTAGAGGGTTGTTTGATTTGATTTTGGTTGGGTTGTTGGAAGAGGATCAGGTCAAAAAGACTAGGTCATGGCAAATGAGGGTATGATTGCAGACATCTGATGGAGCAAGGTAGGTAGGCACTCAAACACTTTAAGGTTATGAAATGAGATGGATAAGACTGGTGAGGTGCTAGAAAGAGCAAGACAAGCATGTATTCTTTCTAAACTGAAGAAACATGGACAAACTATGTAGATTTCCCCAAAACATAGCATATAAAATGTATTCTGCTTATCAACTTGAAAATCAACATATCATAGAAGTGAAATGCAATATGGGAGTACAAAAAATTCAAGCATATGCAACATAAGAAGAAACTAAGTCAAAATTCCATACCACAAGTATTCCACCAAAATAGCTGCAACTCATTCATTAAATTTTGCCAAATACTGATTACACTAGTGTCCTTGATCAATTGCCAAACATCCAACTGATTCCAACCTGTGAAATGACTAAGAAAATACATAATATAGGCCTCAAAACAACTCATCCTAGCCTCAGGGGTTGAATTCATGAGAGGAGGAGCAGTTGCAAGAAAAGTTGAACTGATAGTTGGAGTATAGGGTGGTCAAAGTGACTCATCCCTAACTTAAGCAAACTGATTCATTACATGCCATGCAAGCCATTTAACTAATGTATTTACCCTAGATAACAGTAAAAAACATGATAATTACATCATCTTAATAATTTACATGAGTAAAAAATCAATTTCCCTAGGCGAAAGCCAATTTAGAGTGAAACAGTGAAAATTGCAAAAGATTGTCAAATGCGCCCTTGAACTATCAAACATGCCCTTCAAGTTCAGGGCTACTTTTGGGTGCCTTCCCGGTGTCCAAATTTGGTCCAATATTGCTCGTTGGAAATCCCTTCAAGTCTACTTTCCAAATATGCCTTCATTTTTCAATTTGGAGGTCATTTGCCCCTTCAAAATTCCAATCTCGCAAGAATGATAAACGCACAGTGACCAGGCCAAAAAAGAGGCAGAAAGGTGGTTTTTTGATGGCTTTTTACCCTTTTGGCTGACCAGTTTTCCTCCAAATTCTTAGAAAATACACAGGGTGCATGTCCTTATCACTATGAATCCAAAAATGCTGACTATTTTCTCATTGGATGCCCCAAAAAAAAGCGCAGCACCCAAGGTGTTGCGCATTTGGTCATTTCACTATGCAAAAAATACTTCAAAAAACACAAAAAATCATAACTTGCAAAATTTGTTCAAAAATGGTCAAAATTAGCGCGCTGATAGCTGAACATATATTTGAGGCATGGAGTGATACCTCGACAAGAATATCTAGCCTCCTTTTCTCCTCTTGCTTGGTCAAGGCTTCAATTTTTGCATGGGCTCTTTTGAGTTTGGCTCTTGCAATTTTGTTTCTCATGGCATAGTACTTTGCCATCCTTCTCTGAATCTCAACATCCCTGCTGGCCTTGTCTAAGAGGCTCTAAAGATGACCATTTTACCCTCTCGATTCAATGTTCCTGGTTCTCGTTTACCATTTTGGCAAATTGCTCATTCAAGGTGAGTTCATTGGCTAGTTCTGCCTCCCTTTGCCTTTCTAGCTCCAAAGCTCTCTTTAAGCCTCTAGTCCTTGGCATTCTTCTCGGTATCTATTCATCAAGCTATTCACCATATTGTCCATATGCCTCATCAAGTAACGCCTTAGCCTTTTCAGTCTCTCTCTTTTCTTTTCTGAGCTGAATCTCCATAAGCTCATGTTTGACCTCAAAGTGCCTGTTCTCCTCCTCATAGTATGAAATAATTCATTTGGCCTTTGCAAGTTGACTTGGAGCTCTCCTATGAGTGCATTCTTCCCCTTGATGACAATGGCCATGTTCTCATTGTCATCATGTTCATCTAAGTCAACTAACTAAAACTCATGCTCTATCTCATGGAGGTCTTTCTGCTGCTAGATCTCTGCCTCTATAACCTTTTTCCTTACCCTTTTGTACCTACTTTACCGATGAAGAAGTCAATGCTCCTCCCACAATCTGTGGGGAAAACACTTGCCTATGCCCTCTCTGATAGGTATGTGTCAAGGTACCCAGATCAGCCCCTTTAGGCTTGCTGCTCTCACCATGATCATTATGCTCTTGCCCACTACCTTCATCTATGCCAAGTGAATGAATAGGCTCATGAAATGGTGATGATGGAGGTGATGGTGTGGCTAACTCATTAGATGAATATGGGTGATGTATGGGCCAAGGTAGAGGAATGGAGGTGGATGGGTGAGAAGATGAAGGTGCTTCTTGGGCATGTTGAATAGGTGGGATTGTGAAAATCTCATTGGATATGAAAGTGTCCCATGCAATGCTAAGCTAATCAAGGTGGTGTAGGACTATCATCTTGATGAGAGAGTGGTGAAAGATGTTATGCATTTAATGATCATAATCCTTCCTTCGGACAATGAATGACATCTTGTCAATGTCCTAGTGAAGATAGTAGGGCAGATTGAGCATTTTGACTCTTGTGAAATGCATGAGTAACCGAATATGATAGGAATAGAGTCTGGAAAACCTACCCTCACATGTGAAGTACTTCGTGATGATTTTTATCATGGGAACATGTCTATCTAGGAGGTAAGAGAAAGGAAAAATCCTCTTTCTCTCATTCCTGTACCTTGGTTTAAGATATGGCTCATAATAGAAATGATCCAATTCTCCTTGTTTAAACCATTTTTCTCCAATATTTGGGATCCCAGTGGCAGCTGATATGATAGCAGGAGATATAGTGAAGGTGACACCAGCAGGGGTTGCCTGGTTTTCATGGAGGTTGGTGATGAATAATCTGGTCAACTCAAGATGACGTTGGATCCTTTCTACTTTCTCACAAAACTCAAAACAACCCATATGTTTAAATATTGCCACAGTAATTAGAGGTGCCATGGGTTCTCTTGTGTTGGTTGGCTCATGTCTGATGATTATCCCTCCTTTATTATATTGCCTCCTCCCTTGTATTTCTTCCTCACTCTGACTTCTGTGCTCTTCTTCTGCCATGAGTTTTTGCTGTCAAAACCCTAGGGAGATGATAAAATGACTGTGGGTGTGGGAAATATGGAATGATGTGAGGAGATATGATGAGGAGGGAAAGGAGATGTGTGGTATAAGGGAGGTGATAGGGGATAGTATTTAAGTGGTGGGAGTGATATGAAATGCTAAGAAATGTGATTTAAGAGTAAAAATATGTTACTAGGGTTTTGAGTTGAGTAATGACAACAAATGACTATGAAACCCTATGTAGATCAACAATGGAGGGGAGGAGTGAATGTATTTCCCACCTACCTCATTTATTGGAGCATTTGGTGACAATTTTTGAAGCTTGGAGAAAATGGAGGATGTTCTCAACAATTTCTAGTCTTCCCGCGCAAACACGCAACGACCCAGCCAAATGCGCCCTTGAGCTATAGGTGCACAGCACCGTTAGAAAATGCATTGGATTTTCTGGCAAATGTACAGCGACCAGGCCAAATGCGCCCTCTGGCCCTGGTTTGCCTAATTTTACTCGAAATCTGAAAATCTTCTTTACTGAGGAGGTTTAAAAGTGTAGGAGTGCAAATGAAGGTTGCATAAATGTCTTGAGAGCTTTTATACTTGAATGAGCTTTGATTTATGAGTTGCACACCCATTTTCTAATGTTTCATGTCACTTTTCAAACTTTCATACTAATGCTTTTTTTTACTTTCTGACGTTTTTTCCTTTGACAGGTGGATGATGCTTTGGCAATCTTGATTTTGATCTTTGTTTGGATAATATTGGCAATGGAATTGAGTAGACAACTGAAATAGTGACTTATTACATATAATAGAATTAAAATTACATAAATAAAAATAAAAAATTATTATATTTGTTTTGAAGTAAAAATTTACAGACTGGAAACAATTTCCTTTTTGAAATCAAATTTGGGGCTTTAAGTAACAATGGTCACATGCTTGTAAACCTTTATGTAACTAAAAATAAATTATTTGCTTCTCTCATATTTGCTGACCTTATGCAGTGAGATGGTGATTTATTGGACCTCGAGAAAATAAAACCTAGGTGACCTAATGGAACCTTAAATGATTGAACTTCAGGTGGACTTGATTGATATAAAACATGATGAAATAGGCCTTTGTGGTCAATGGATGCCCAGCAAGACACATGAAGGTGGGCCAGAAAATACAAATTTTTGAGAGGGGAGAGTGATTTTTTATTTTGGGCTACCATCAATGAGCAATTTTTTGCATGATGACCTAAGTGGAATGCAAAAAAAATTCAAACGGGACACTAATATGATATAAAAGAGGGATTTTGATCACTAATGGCGGTATGAAAATACGGACTCTAACATTGGCCTTATTTGGGGATGGCGGATCCTTGGAGGTGCTAAGAACACCGTAAACCAAGTAGCCTTATCATATGGGTCAATGCGGTCAAAAATTCAAAACTGACTCAAAACTGACTCGAAACTAACCCGAAACTGACTTAGATGGCTAAGGACTAAATATTAAAATAGCAGAAAATCAGTGAAGTTCCATGGCCTTCACTTCGGACTCCGAACTCCAATGATCTTCAGCTTCACGCTTGCAGAAAATTTAAAATGTATGTATAATGAAGCCAGGACAATTCATAAAAGATAATGTTTTAGGAGCCTACCATTGATTGGTCCTCCTAAGCATGGTTCTCCATTCATCTCCTCCAACAAGAAAGCATTTTGTCCCCGGAAAGCTGAAAGTGAATCATTTGATTGATCCGGTGCTGTATATCATTATCTTCACTTCTCGCTTCTTGTAACAATTTGATGACCAGGACTACTAATGATGCAGGAAAAACAATATCTACTCCATACACAATCTTAAAGGTAGAAAGCCCAGGAGATTTCTTACTACTCACCCAATCTACCCACAATGCATTGATCAGCTTTTTGTGCCAATTCTTTTTGTTGGCCTCCAATAGTTTCTTGATGATGTTGATTAAGGATTTATTGGAGGACTCTGCCAAAGCATTTCCTTGTGGATAGTATGTTGTAGAATGTCCCAACCTTATGTTGTACTTTTCACAAAACTTAGTCATCTTTTTGGACTTGAATTTTGCCATGTTGTTTGTGATAATCTTATGAGGACAACCAAAACGTGACAATATATTAGTTTCTAAAAACTGAATGATAACTGAATCGGTTTCTTGCATGTTTAGAATCGCCTTGATCCACTTTGTGAAGTAGTCTGTATCTATCAATATCCACTTGTGTTGTGTGGATGACGATGGATTGATCTCACCTATGAAATCTAGGTCCCACTACTGAAAAGGTGCATTAACTAAAATTGGTTGTAGAGGCAAAGGAAGAAGCTCTCTTTTACCTTGGAAAACTTGACACTCGTGACAACTCATCACTGCCTTGTAGATATCTGCAAAAAGTGTAGGCCAATAGTAACCCATTCTCAGTACTTTGTTGGTCATAGTCTTCCAATACAAATGACCCCCACAATCTCCTTTGTGGAAGTCACTTATTACTTCTTTGGACTCATCTTTAGTCAAAGAGTTCAGCAATACACCTCCATGTTCTTTCCTGTAAAGTGCACTGTTCATGATACAATATTTGGAAGCCTTCAACTTCAGTGATATGGTCTTAGCCTTAGACATGCCTGGACGGGGATTTAGATGCTGAAGTACATAAATAATATCAGAATATCGTGTAGACAAAAAAAAAATTCAAATACCTGAATGAGATCCACTTTTTCTTGATTGTCTGATAATGTTCCCACAAGGTTGATGTCTAGAGCGTGAAGGTTTGACTCGGCCATGAGTTTGGCTAAGCCTCGGCCATTGATAAACTTTGTAGGCCTGATCTCAAGATCATATTCTAACAATGTTGCTATCCATCTACCTCTCCTACCTTCCGGGTCATTCTACACAAGGACTTCTTTTACTGCTGCATTAGGCACATAAGCAAGAGTATGTGACTGTAAGATGTAAACTCTGAAATCTTTGATTTCCTTTACCAAAGCTAAGGCCTGTTTCTCAATGATATTGTACTTAAGAGCTACATCCTTGATGTTGCGACTGAAAAATGCAATTGGCAACTTGGTTTTATCCCTTTTTTGCATTAGTACCGCTGCCATAGTATGCTCGGAAGCAAATGAAAATATGATAAAATCATCGGTATAATCAGGACTAATCAAATCAGGGGCGGTAGTTAAGGCAAGCTTGACCGCATGAAAGGACTTACGAGCTTCTTCAGATCATTTTACCTCATTATCCTTTTTCAACATATTGGTCATTTCTCTAACATGTTCAGCCAAATTAGGAACAAAAATTTGTAAGAAATTCATCTTACCATTGAAATCTCGGATTTCCTTTTTCCTGCAAGGAAAATCAATTTGTTGAATGGCTTCTACTCTTGAAGGGTCAATCCGGATGTCGTCTTTCGAAATGATGTGGCCAAGGAGTTTGAATTCCTCCATAGCAAACAGACTTTTCTTTGGATTGAGAGAGATTTTGAACTTTCTACACTTCTGAAAAATGATACTTAAATGATGCAAATGTTCATCATCTAAATGTGAAGATACAGTTACATCATCTAAGTATACAACCAGGAAAACATCTTTTTCGTCTGAAAATGCTATGTCCATGGCATGTTGAAAAGTGGCCCCTACATTTTTGAGACCAAATGGCATATTTGCATATTTGAATGTGCCCCAAGGTGTGGTGAATGTCGTCTTAGCCTGGTCATCCTCATGCACTAAAACTTGATTGTAACCAGAATAGCCATCCAAAAGTGAAAGTTGGGAAGTGCCAACAACTCTTTGAAGAATATGGTCCATTTTTGGAAGTGGGTAATTGTCTTTTAGAGACACTTTGTTTAAGTTTCTAAAGTCTCTGCAAAGCCTTATATCCCCCATTATTCTTTCTCACTGGAACTAGATTTGATATCCAATCGAAAATTTGATGGGAACAATGATGCCTGCCTTGTAAAGTCTATTAACTTCTATTTCTATAGATGGCAACAATCTTGGATTGATCATTCTTAGCTTTTGCCTAAAGGGCTTTTGATTAGGCTTAATTGGAATTGTGTGCTGAATTATCTTCTTATCATACTCCTTCAAATCTGCATAATCCCAAGCAAAGACATCAGAAAATTTAGACAGTAAAATAATGTATTTCTCTTTCGATTCGGGAGATAATGATTTGGACAGCTTGATCATTTTTGGTTTGTCCGTTGTTGCGATGTTCTCGTCTTCGACACATTTTTTTGTAGGAACCAATGTAGGCTTCCTTGCTACATCATCTTGATCAAACAAGTCTTCCAAAGGTATGAGACCTTTCGGAATATTGTTCTTTCAGCTGTAGTATATCAACTTGAGCTACCTCTATGACTTGATCATCTTCATCATAGACTTTGTCCATAGAACAATTTTCAAACTCTCCTTCACTCTGAAGAAAGTTATTCAACTGTTTGTCATCCCAGAATACTTGCCAATATCGCAAGTTATCAGGAACTAAGGGCCAATGCTTCACATGAATTTCAAATTTCTTATTAGAAAAAATTGGAATTTTAAAATTACTTGCAGTTGTAGCCAATGAATCCACCTTAATATTTTGAGTCCTTGGAACAACAGAAAGTGTATATTTGGGAAACATTCTAGGAATATCTAAAACCACATTTCTATACTGTTTCATTCGTGGATGGTGAGCTTGATATTCACGTTTAACTTGCTTTATTATAAGTTTTGAATCACCATACACGAAAATTATGCGGGCACCTAACCTCTTCAAGATCTTCAAACCTGTGATCAACGCTTCATACTCTGCCTCATTGTTAGTGCAATCAGAAGCTAACTTATATGAGCACAATCTAACATGCTGAGGGAGATTAGCTTGTTGATGATGATGTGGACTTCGAATCCAAATATCAATACCTGCTTCGTCTTTACCAAGGGCACCATCAAAGTCCATGGTCCAAAGGCTATTTTCCTCCTCCAAGAGTTGTTCGTCTTTTTGCTATTTTGGGTCAATTTTTTGAACTTTCACTTCAGATTCTTCAGAAGTTTCCATTACCTTTTCTAATGACTGATCTGAACCTTTTTCTGCCTTGTCTAACAGCTTTTCAGATGAGTTTGGCAGTGCTTCTCTTTCTTGGTCTGAAACTATCCTTATAGTGTTGAAAATATCCGGTACATCTTTAATCTCTACAAGCTGGCTATCTACATCATTCAGTCCACTATCATTATACAAAATAAATGATTCTAAATCTATATGTACAACATTTATGGGATGATTGTTGGGTTTCTCCTTGCTAGTTATCATAAACTTCATTTTGTTTTCTCGGTACAACTTTCTCAATTGCCCCAAAACTGGGATAGTAGCATAGGAGAAGTCTAATTGCAGCGTGCCTCTTAATTTTTCTCCCTAGGATCTCGACAATAACATGCCAAACCATGGTGGTATATCAGCTACCACCACATCCATTAAAATATTCTTGGTAGGGATTTGATCTAGATATACTACCAAGTCTTTAATTATACCAAGACAGCGGACCTTTCCAGAATCAAAAGAATACAAGTCATGATACGAGTTATATCTAGACCCAACCTTTCCATGATGGATTTTGGCATTAAGATATGAGAGGCTACGAAGTCAAGCATGGAGTTGTGAATAATAAATTGGTGAATTCTCAAACTGAGATAAAATGGAGGAACATCACTATCACCTGATTGACCATCTATGGCTGGACCGAAAATCAATTCAGGTTGGTCATCTTCAATATTAACCATGTTAGACGTAGGATTAACTTTAAGCATTTTAATTATATCGGACTTGTAATGGCTATTTTTGACAAGTTCAGTGAGAGTGATTGATACTTTCAACTTTGAAATTTCTGTTTCTAGATTGAAAGAGTTAGTTTTATATACCTCTTTTTGGTTATTGTCTCTCTTCTCGAGCAGATCTCTCGGTATCTAATCCTTCCTTTGGCTATCATGATCCTTGTTCGGACTGCTTGTAGGTGCCTGTTTCGCTCTGCTTTGATCAGTTGTTGCCATCTCCTTACCTTTTCTTTGACTTCCTTGAGGATTTGATTTATGTTGGGTGTCTTTCTGCTGTGATGTCATTTTCTGAGTGATTGGGACATCTCTATTCTCCAAAGAATATTGATTCTGCTGAGAACTGATAGAATTCAAATATCCTCTTTGATAGTCAGTGGTTTGGGTTTCCAATGCATTGTCACTTGCGAGTATGTAGTCATCATCTTTAGGCTCCTCCACCTTGTCGACATATTTCTCATCTTTAGTCAAGAAAATGGGATGGTGATCTTCCCTAAAGAAGTGATTTTCCTCAACAATTGGTTATGTTTCATCATCATATTCTCCTTGAGCATAATTTTGCTGCAAGGGTGTCCGAATAGGCTGCTGAGATGTCGATGCTTCAGAAGCCTTTTGCTCTCTTTGTTTTATCCTATACTGAGGTTGTTGTTGATTTCTGAAGTTAGGATTTCTAACTTGTGGCTTTGGAGATCTAGCTGAATTTATCATCAAGATGGCCATTCTATCCATGGTTTTGATTAATGCATCTAGTTTCAGATTGGTGGAAGTAGAAGGTTCTTCTTTGATTGTCACTCTCTTTTCTGGTTTCATGTGTTTCAATTTAGACTTCTTAATCATCAAGTTTGCTTCCACACTTACCACATTGTTCTGCATATCTTCAAGAGTTGTGGGATCCCTTTCCCTCAACTGATAGGCCATCTCTGGATCAAAAGCATCCCGATAGTGCTGAAGTGCCAAATCAGGTGGAGGTTTCATGTTGTCCGGAATAGAATTGTAGACCTGATTGAACCTTATAGTGAATTCCTGAACCGTCTCATTAGGATTCCTCTTCAAGGTGTTTTATTCCGCCAAGATCTGCAATGGATTCTTATTTTCCCACCATCTGGATAAAAAAAACTCATTAAGCCTGGCTGAAGAATTAATATATCCTACTGCCAAACCACGAAACCATTTTTTTACGTCTCCCAAAAAATTTTGAGCTATCAGTCTCATTTTAGCATCATCTTCATCGACTTCCTCTAAGTCAATGAAATCAGCCATCTTATCAATATGTTGTTGCGTTGTTACTCTTGGGCTTCCATCAAACAGAGGAAGCCTCTGGCCATAGGTCTAAGGTAATTCTTCCAACTGACCAGGTAACACCAAAGGTGAAAATCTCACCATAACTCCCGAAGAATAGTGGATGGGAACTGCAATGGGCTGAGTTGGTTGAGATGAAGATGGAGGAGGTAAAGTGGATGCTTTTGGAGATGTAGTAGTGGGTATGGCAAAAGATAAGAGCTCAAGTTGATATTGAATATAGGCCTTTTCAGCAGTGATTTGTAATTGATCGGCTAGGCTCTGAAGTTTCTCAAAGTTAGACCAAACCTTGTGCTCAAGTTTTGCAAATCGAGAGACAGATGAAGGTTTGTTAAACAAATATTTTGAGGTAGGAAGAATCGAAGATATGAGTCAAACTTTATGGGATTAAAAACTTCTTCAGTAAGACAAGATTCAGATTTTGAATGAAATAAGGATAGCTCAAATTTAATGTCAATAGGTATATCCTCAATACTATGTATTTGATATGGCAAGGAAGTGGTCCTTTCCAACTTTATGGTTTTAGTCTCAGGGAAAGGGACTTTAGACTTTCTTAACATTCTTTCAGGATTGTCAACTGGAGAAGGATGATTTGGGTCAGGGTTTGACCTGGTATATCTTTTCGAAGGCAGAATCTTAATAGGGTCACAAATTATATGAGGTAAAAGACCTAAGATTTTGAGCTGAACAGAGATATTTCAATGGAAAGTAATCAATAGTGAATCTAAAATTAGTAATGAATGAGAACTTACCAATGAAATGGAGTCTAAACGAACTTGTGATTTCTAACATTCTTCGTTTCTTTAAATGAATCAACTGGATAAGGATGCAGAATTTGTCTTCATTGTCTCCTTGAGGCGAGCTTCTACAATCTTGGCATTGCAATTACTAAAACAACCTTTGTAAAGATTAGTCCCATCATCCAAAGGATCAAAATTCAATGACAACTAGTCGTACACCTAGGGAAAATGAACCTTTCGTTCCCTAGCAACGATGCCAGTATGTTATCGCTCCTCCAGATATCCAAGGTTGAGGAAGAGTCCAGCTGAGGTAACCACAAACCAATCTTTTTACTTGGTAGGTAGCCCTACCAAGCTGGAGAGGGCTCTCTCCAAGGGATCACAACCAAGAGGGATGGATAGATTAGGGTTTTAGGCTAGATGTAAAGTGCAGAGGGTTGTTTGATTTGATTTTGGTTGGGTTGTTGGAAGAGGATTAGGTCAAAAAGACTAGGTCAGGGAAAATGAGGGTATGATTGCAGACATCTAATGGAGCAAGGTATGTAGGCACTTAAACACTTTAAGGTTATGAAATGAGACGGATAAGACTGGTGAGGTGCTAGAAAGAGAAAGACAAGCATGTATTCTTTCTAAACTGAAGAAACATGGACAAACTATGTAGATTTCCCCAAAACAGAGCATCTAAAATGTATTCTGCTTATCAACTTGAAAATCAACATATCATAGAAGTGAAATGCAATATTGGAGTACAAAACATTCAAACATATACAAAATAAGAAGAAACTAAGTCAAAATTCCATACCACAGGTATTCCACCAAATAGCTGCAACTCATTCATTAAATTTTGCCAATCACTGATTACACTAGCGTCTCTGATCAATAGCCAAACATCCAACTGATTCCAACCTGTGAAATGACTAAGAAAATACATAATATAGGCCTCAAAACAACTCATCCTAGCCTCAAGGGTTGAATCCATGAGAGGAGAAGCAGTTGCAAGAAAATTTGAACTAATCACTGGAGTATAGGGTGGTCAAAGTGACTCATCCCTAACTTAAGCAAACTGATTCATTACATGCCATCTAGGCCACTTAACTAATGTATTTACCCTAGATAACAGTAAAAAACATAATAATTACATCATCTTGATCAATTACATGAGTAAAACGTCAATTTACCCTAGGTGAAAATCAATTTAGAGTGAAACAATGAAAATTGTAGAAGATTGTCAAACACGCCCTTGAACTGTGAAACACGCCCTTCAAGTTCAGGGCTACTTTTGGGTGCCTTCCCGATGTCCAAAGTCGCTCCAAGATAGCTCGTTGGAAAGCCCTTCAAGTCTACTTTCCATATATACCTTCAGTTTCAATGTGGAGGTCATTTTCCCTATCAAAATTACAATCTCCCAAGGCTGGTAAACGTGCATCGACTAGGCCAAAAAAGAGGCAGAAAGGTGGTTTTATTTTTATATGGATTTTTACCCTTTTAGCTGACCAGTTTTCCTCCAAATGCTTAGAAAATGCACATGGTACATTTCCTCATCACTCTGAATCCAAAAATGTTGACCATTTGCTCATTGGATGCCCCAAAAAATAGCGTAGCACCCAAGGTGTTGTGCATTTGACCATTTCATTGTGCTAAAAATACTTCAAAAACCACAGAAAATGGTAACTTGCAAAATTTGTTCAAAAATGGTCAAAATTGGTGGCTGATAGCTGATCATATATTTGAGGCATGGAGTGATGCCTCGGAAAGAATATCTAGCCTCCTTTTCTCCTCTTGCTTGGTCAAGGCTTCAATTTTTGCATGGGCTCATTTGAATTTGGCTCTTGCAATTTTGTTTCTCATGGCATAGTACTTTTCCATCCTTCTCTGAATCTCAACATCCCTATTGACCTTGTCTAAGAGGCTCTCAAGATGACCATTTACCCTCTCGAGCCAATGTTCCCAATTCTCATTTACCATTTTGGAAAATTTCTCATTCAAGGTGAGCTCATTGGCTAGTTCTTCCTCCCTTTGGTTTTCTAGCTCCAAGCTCTCTTTAGGCCTCTAGTAATTGGCATTCTTCTTGGTACATGTTCATCAAGTTGTTCACCATACAGTCCATATGCCTCATCAAGTAAGGCCTTATCCTTTTCAGCCTCTCTCTTTTCTTTTCTGAGCTGAATTTCCATAAGCTCATGTTTGACCTCAAAGCGCCTATTCTCCTACTCATAGTATGAAATAATGTATTTGGCCCTTTGCAAGTTGACCTAGAGCTCTCCTATGAGTGCATTCTTCTCCTTGATGAAAATGGTTGTGTTCTCGCTGTCATCATGTTCATCTAAGTCAACTAACTGAAAATCATGCTCTATCTCATGGAGGTCTTCTTGCTGCTGGATCTCTGCTTCTATACCTTTTCCTTACCCCTTTGTACTTGCTTTGCCGATGAAGAAGGCAAGGCCCCTCCCACAATCTGTGGGGCAAACACTTGCCTATGCCCTCTCTGATAGGTATGTGTCAAGGTACCCAAACCAGCCCCTTTAGGCTTGCTGCTCTCACCATGATCAATATGCTCTTGCCCACTACCTTCATCTCTGCTAGGTGAATGAATCGGCTCATGAAATGGTGATGATGGAGGTGATGGTGTGGCTGACTCATCAGATGAAGATAGATGTATTATGGGCTGAGATGGATGAATGGAGGTGGATGGGTGAGAAGATGAAGGTGCTTCTTGGCCATGCTGAATAGGTGGGACTGTGAAAATCTCATTGGATATGAAAGTGTCCCATGCAATGTTAAGCTTATCAAGGTGGTGTAGGACTATCATCTTGATGAGAGAGTGGTGAAAGATGCTATGTATTTGATGATCATAATCCTTCCTTTGGGCAATGAATGACATCTTGTCAATGTCCCGGTAAAGATAGTAGGGCAGATTGAGCATTTTGACTCTTGTGAAATGCATGAGTAATTGAATATGATAGGAATAGAGTACAGAAAACCTACCCTCACATGTGAAGTACTTCATGATGATTTTCATCATGGGAACATATCTATCTAGAAAGTAAGAGAGAAAAAATCATCTTTCTCTCATTCTTGTACCTTGGTTTAAGATATGGCTCATAATAGAAATGATCCAATTCTCCTTGTTTAAACCATTTTTCTCCAATATTTGGGATCCTAGTGGCAATTGATATGATAACAAGAGATATAGTGAAGGTGACACCAACAAGGGTTGCCTAGTTGTCATGGAGGTTGGTGATGAATAATCTGGTCAACTCAGGATGATGCTAGATCCTTTCCACTTTCTCAAAAAACTCAAAACAACCCATATGTTTAAAGCTTGCCACAGTAATGGGAGATGCCATGAGTTCTCTGGTGTTGGTTGGCTCAAGTTTGATGATTCTCCCTCCTTTCTTATATTGCCTCCTCTCTGGTCTTTCTTCCTCACTCTGACTTCTGTGCTCTTCTTCTGCCATGAGTTGTTGCTGTCAAAACCCTAGGGAGATAATAAAAGGGACTGTAGGTGTGGGAAATATGGAATAATGTGAGGATATTTGATGAGCAAGGAAAGGGGATGTATGGTATGAGGGAGGTGATAGGGGATAGTCTTTAAGTGGTGGGAGTGGTAATGAAATGCTAAGAAATGTGATTTAAGAGTAAAAACATGTTAATAGGATTTTGAGTTGAGTAATGACAGCAAATGACTATGAAACCCTATGTAGATCAACAATGGAGGGGAGGAGTGAATGTATTTCCCACCTACCTCACTTACTGGAGCATTTGGTGACAATTTTCGAAGCTTGGAGCAAATGGACGACGTTCTGGCAATTTCTGGGCTTCCCAGGCAAACGCGCAATGACCAAGTCATACGGGCCCTTGAACTACAGGCGCAGAAAGCCATTAGAAAATGCATTGGCTTTTCTGGCAAACGCGCAGCGACCAAGCCAAATGCACCCTCTGGCCCTGTTTTGCTTAATTTTGTCTGAAATCCGAAAATCTTCTTTGCAGAGGAGGTTTAAAAGTGTAGGAGTGCATATGAAGGTTGCATAGATGTCTTGAAAGCTTTTATACTTGATTGAGTTTTGATTTATGAGTTGCACACCCATTTTCTAATGTTTCATGTCACTGTTCAAACTTTCATGCTAATGCTTTTTTTGACTTTTTGACCTTTTTTTCTTTGACAGGTGGATGATACTTTGGAAATCTTGATTTTGATCTTTGTTTGGATACTATTGGCAATGGAATTGAGTAGACAGCTGAAATAGTGACTTATTACATATAATAGACATAAAATTACATAAATAAAAATAAAAATTATTACATTTGTTTTGAAGTAAAAATTTACAGACTAGAAAAAATTTCCTTTTTGAAATCAAATTTGGGACTTTCAATAACGATGGTTACATGCTTGTAAACCTTTATTTAACTAAAAGAAATTATTTTCTTCACTCTCATATTTGGTGATTTATTGGACCTCAGGAAAATAAAGCCTAGGTGACCTAATGGAACCTTAAATGCCTAAACTTGAGGTGGACTTGACTGATATAAAACATGATGAAATGAGCCTTTATGGTCAATGGATGCTCAACAAGACACATGAAGGCGGGCCATCAAATACAAATTTTTGAGAGGGGAGAGTGATTTTTTATTTTGGGCTACCATTAGTGAGCAAATTTTTGCATGATGACCTAAGTGGAATGCAATTTTTTTTCAAACAGGACACTAATATGATATAAAAGAGGGATTTTGATCACTGATGGCAATATGCAAATACTGACTCTAACAACATACATTGAGGAAATATGACTTTTACGATAATCATGAACTATTCCTGAAACTTTAGTTACTAAAATCCCATCACACAGATACATCACACTGCAAAATCGAAAGAAAATGAAAGAAAGCATTACTCAGTTTCATAAATTAGCAACAAACATAATTTTCTTAAACAATGAGTGTTAAGTGAACTATTCAAAAATCATGAGAAATTACTCAGTTATGACTACCTCTCATGAAAATGGTCATATGTGAATGACTTACTTAACGCAGTTGAATCCCAAAATGATATCTAATATAATGCACTGCGTAAAACCCCCATATTTAAATTCAAAAAAGAGTGAAGGGATCTCTACTTGAATGATTCATGAAGCACAATACTTGCTAAGGTTTTGCAAATGGGGTAGCAAGCTAAGTGGTCTTGATTGTGGGGAAAGCTCCACAGTTAAGCACGCTTGAGCCAGAGGCGATCTGGGATGGGTGACCTCCCACGCAGTCCTGGTTACCGGGTGCAAGCCATGGAAGTGATGATTGACGATATGTGATTCATTTCACTAGTTTCAATCCCACTTCTTCACCCCTGTGAGCATCGCCCGATACAATGAGTGCTAAGTGAACTATTCAAAAATCATGAGAAATTAGTCAGTTATGACTACCTCTCATGAAAATGGTCATACGTGAATGACTTACTTAACATAGTTGAATCCCAATATGATATCTAACCTCATTTAAATTCATTCATTCAGATCCTCGATATTCTTTTGACCAAAAAACTCTATTTACTTCCTTTTTTTATTATGTCACTGCATAATAGTGACATTTATCATCCATGAGTTTGTATTATTCCTATCACACAAAGATTTTGCCAAAAACCCAACAATTTTTCGTAGTTAACCTTAGGTTTTTAGTTTTCCTAGATGATAATCTGAGCACCACTACCAAATTAGGGCTACAGAGCCTAATACGTTAGTGAGCTCTGCCAATGCAACGAGCTCCTCTAGGACAACAATTAAAGCTCTAAGTCCTAAATTTACAACGACTAAATTAAACGATGTACGTCATTTGGTCCATTAAATTCCAAGAATCATGCATGTTATGTTGGATGAAACTTTATTTGTAGCCTGGTAACGTGATGTCCTTAATCAACAAACTTAGTGGATACAACTTGTTGATATGAGATTTAGAAACTTTGTGAATACAACTCGATGAAATGTATGTAACATGATGTCTGTTTTCTAGGCAAACTTCGGGGAATACAATTGGTTGATATGATATATACTATATAGAACCTCTCGTGTTGACATTGAATGCAACTAGAGTTATATTGGAGTTTCGAACCTAGGAGTCACGTAATATGTGGTGCCCCCTGGAGCTATATGAAGTTCAAAATCTCAAGTCCTTGACTGGCTGCAACTAGAGTTATATTGGAGTTTCGGAACCTAGAAGTCACGTAATATGTGGTGCCCCCTGGAGCTATATGAAGTTCAAAATCTCAAGTTCCTTGACTGGCTCTCTGATGAGTTGGAGCGAGTGACTAGAGTCATTTTTCATTAGTTTTACAATTCTTTCAGAGTTTCCTATCGTTTCGATCGTATCAATAGTTTATCACCCATGACTGCAAAAAAAAACCGCATATTTTCATGTTTTTTTGGTAATACCCAATCTACACAACCAGATTCGTCTGAAATTGACCCTTCTTGTTCCATTATCATTGTCGATGTTTCTACTGCACCGAATCATGCCTTAAAGTCTTCTTATGCAATATCTTCCTATCATATTGTTGTTGTTCCTCCAAATGCTTCATACAATATTACAGGTCATGATTCCATTCTCAATTCTCCAACAGTGTTGTCTCCTCTCAAGCCATTGTTTCTATAGGCAGTCTAGAAAGGCAGTAAGTCTCTCAACCCATTGCTCCATCAGATCCTCTAGCCTCCTCTTCTGGACCTATTGTACCATCATCTACCTTCCCTGGTTCTTGTCAAACCATTCCTTCTCCACTCGCTCACGCTGTTGAAGACTAGTTTATAGAAGTAGGATCCTCTTCGCCCCCTTCTGCTCCCATCCGTGCACATCCTCCTCTAGACGAGACTTTAGAAGTAGGATCCTCTTCGACCCCTTCTGCTCTCAACCTGGAAATGGTATCAGATTACGCTAAGAGGATCAGGGAAGTTATTGAAGCGCTTGATAAAGAGAATTTTGATGTCGATTTAGATGCCTTTCGTGACTACACATCTAGGCTTTTAGACTCATCAAGATGCATTTCTAACTTGATGCTCTTTTCTTCCTCCTTTCGTGTTTTTTCTAAAGGAGAGTAAAATGAGAAATTTGTTTACACTTTTTAGATTTCAGGAAACAATATACAGTTTCCCTCAAATCATATTTAAAAAGGGGTCACATGTTGGGAAACATTCCTTCTTGTCAGACCAACCTCAGTTTATATGATTTAAATACTAATAATGTATCCCGTTTAGGCTGAGATAACCTCAGTTTATGTGATTTAAATACCAATGATGTATCCTGTTTAGGCTGAGGTAACTGTTAATAAAAAAACAACTTTACTTTATTTTATTTTTTGAAATTTTGATTAACATTTTTAAATTTGTTCATATGATTTTGAAATTTAAAACTATAGGAATATTCTTTATATGAAGAGTATATATTTTGTTTAAATTTATTTAAGGAAAATATTAATGTTAAATTTGTGTATTTACCAATCATCTTTTTAATTTATTTACGAATTACTTATCTTTAATGTTACGCTTATTCCAATTAATAAATATATTTACCAATTATTTATCTTTAATGCTGCACTTATTCCAATTAATTATATTTATTAGGGAAAATTCTTAATATAATTATTTTTATTTTAGTTGAATAATTTTAAAATTTAAATTAGGGTCGTTGCTTGCTTTTTTGCCTACCTTTCTGCAGAGGCATGGTCTCTCTTTGTGACGAGCCTCACACATTGTTGCTTTTCTGTTAATCGTTGTACTCTTTCTTTCTTGCAGATCAAGTTGTTCAACTCCTATGCGTCAAGAATGGCGTCCGCGATGACATTGCCTTCCCTCTGTATTCCATCTTTGAGGCAAAATTTTGGGGTTTTTTTAGAAACCCGAAGCTTGATTCCATACAACTTTCACTGGATTTTACTGTGTTGGAAAGAATGGAGTTTCGTATTTTTTTGGGTCGAAGTTGAGCTTTTTAAAGAGATTGAAATTCAAAACCGAATTGCCTTTGTTGCATAGAGTGGTTAGTAATTTTACCATTGATTGAAATGAAATGAAATGAAATAGGGCCTTATCTATGGGTATGGGGAGATTTGACCTGTGACCTCCCAATTGGCATGTTACTTAGCAACGAGAACTCCATCAAGTAAGTTAACCCTAATTAAAATAGGCTGATTGTAGATCTACTTATAGATCATTTATGTTGGAATGTATTAATTATGAAGAAGATTTTTTCACAAATGTTACATTTAAAAATAATAAAATATACTTAAATTAACAAATTAAGAAATAGTAATAACAAAAAAAAATTAATGTTGGCCATAATTAAAATATTTCAATTTCCACCTTAATTTTACATCAACTTAATTGAAAATAAAAGAAAATTAATTTACTTTTTAGTATGAGAGAGATGACTTATTCACTATTTAATATGGAGTTGGCAAATCGCATGTAA
The DNA here is from genome assembly GCA_000404065.3 of Pinus taeda. Classification (NCBI taxonomy): domain Eukaryota; kingdom Viridiplantae; phylum Streptophyta; class Pinopsida; order Pinales; family Pinaceae; genus Pinus; species Pinus taeda. The sequence continues at coordinate 39,779 of APFE030609498.1, read as the reverse complement.
AATTAATATTATTGATGTAAATGATGTGTAATTAATTCTATGATATATATAAACTAACCATAAAGAATATTTTAATGTCCATCTTAAATAACATACTTTTATATTAACTAAAAATAAACTAATTTAAAGTATTTTTCATTTTATTTTTTTCATTTTTCAGTGTGGGGGAGATGTGTAATTTATTCATTCTTAATATCTCCTTTAAGGTGCAAACAAGAGTCTTTCTCAACCATTGTAGTCCATGTCTATATAGAGCCATATGATGAGGTCGATCAACAATCTTTGATAAATGCATAGAAGAATCAATTATGTAATGACCCACCTACAATTACAAATAGAATGTGAATATTAGCACACATATAGGGCACCCATAGTATAGCTACATATGCATGAACTGCATGTAGTGCAATAGTATACATACGTGCTAATGGTGGAATCTATATTTGCTTAAGTTAATAAATCGATTATCGAAATAACTCATCATATATATAGCGAATGATGCCTTTTGATATATATATATATATATATAGACACACACACACACACACACACTAATTTAACATAAGGGAGACAGAGAGACATTATACGTGGCATAATGAAGAAGAGTTGAGAAGATATCAGGTAGGGCGGTGGAGAAGTGGAGATGGTGGGAGAAAGAGCTTATAAGGGAGTCGAAAAGCAGTTTTAAGGGAGGATTTTCTTTTGGAGAATGGAGAAAACATAGAAGGAATTTACAACAGAGAGCCTTAAACTGATCGAAGATTACTGAAACTTGATTGTTCTTGATGCTTTTGGGCAAAGGAGTTAGGGTACTAAAATTTTGAAGTATTCTGTAGTTGGGTACCGAGGTTGTGCCCAATTTGGCAGGTAGTTTTTGGTCTTTTGGTAACAAGAGCGAGAGCAGGAGCAAATCAGAAGCATCTTCAACCACAAAAACCCAGGTAAGTACTCAACATCAAATTGATGAATTCTGGATAAATCTTTAAAGCAAGTTTCATATTATGTTTAAAGTAAATATTTGATTTAAATTATTTAGAGCCTTACAAACTCAAAGTTAATAGAAAAAATGATATGAAGGCAGTTGTTACCATTCAAAACAATATGGATGAGACTATCTTTTCCAAGATCTCACTAGCAAAGTTATCTAAGATAATGTTGGACATCTTAGAGACTATTATCAAGAAATTACAAAAGTGAAGGTAGTGAAGGCACTTAAGTTGTAGACACTCACGATGAATGTTGAGACTTTGAAGATGAATGAGTCAAAATCTGTGCACTAGCACATGGCTCAAGAATTAAACATCATCAATAAACTAAGAATGAATGGTGAAGAGATTTTATATCAAAAGGTGTCAGAAAAAGTTCTCATAACCTACCTAACAGATTTGATCCAATGCTTCATAGCCATTTAATTTTTATTTATTTATTATTATTATTCTTATTATATTAATTTTATTTTAAAATTAATAATATTGAGAATTAAGTTGTTTATAGATTTGTAAATTAATGAGATGGAAGGAAATCCTATGATTGTTCCTATAATTTTAAATTTTTACATATGAAGGACACAATTATATTGATTATCAAAATTTAGATTGAGTTAAGTGATAACATCATTAATTCTAATTACTAATTTAAATATTTAATATTTTTAATTCTCTCTCTTTTTTATTTGCTAGGTTACAATTACTTGTGGTTTGATTAGTCCTCACTTAGGGTCATCTAAGCCATCACCTAGGATCACACCATCCTTGCACAATAAACAAAAACCACATGGTGGCAATGAGCAAAAAACAAGAGCAGTGACATTGCCACCACATTTCTCTTGTTATAAAGTAGTTAATGTGGGATGCTTATTTAATTCTTGTACTATTTGAATTAGCTTAATTAACTCACAAGTATGGAAATTTGGAAAACAACCTCATTTAAATTAATTCTTGAAAATCCTCAATATTCTTTTGAAAAAAAGGTAGTTGATGTGAATCATGTAGCAAGCTTATTTATTGATGAAGATGATGGGAGCATGCTTCTAAGTATTTTTTTAAGGTAATCTGGGTCATGAGATGAATGGCATGCCTAACCTATGGCTTGAATAGATGTGACCTGGGAACATCTAAGTCGTCAAAATTTCCCGAGGATCGCACTTCATTTGGACCACGCTAGCCCTTAACAATGGATGTATTTTTTCTCACAGGGTTTCGAATTGGTCAATTTTTTCACCATAGAGTGCCTTAACAAAACACTGTGTCACCGTCTATTCTATGCCCCATGGAAGATTAAGTCTAAGTATTTTTTTTATTTTTTTTTGTCAAATGATCTGTGTTTATCCAGGATTGACATGTGGCTTGAGAAACCATGACCTAGGGGCATCTAAGCCGTCAAAATCACTTGAGGATCGCACCTCGCCTCGGCCACACCAACCCTAAGCTGACAAGATTTTAGCATGTCTCCTCCCCTAGCACGGGCACAACAACCTTCGTGAAGTTTGATCCTAAGTCACCTTGCCGACGAGGCCCATCCTCAACCAGTTGTGCTAGTGAGGCTTGAATAAGGCTAAGTATTTTAAAATAAATAATATATTTTATTTAAATATATTAAAACTATTTTTTTTCATTTAAATTGATTTTATCAAAATGGATATTTTATAAGATTTGATATAAGACAAATTCCTATTAAATAAAATATAAAAATTTAAAAGTTTTTTTTTTTTTGGCTTTTCTTGTTGATTTCTTTAGTTTCTTATCGATTTTTATCTTTCATGATGTGAGTCTTGCTAGGCCTCATTATTTTGTGTCAAAGTCGAAGATGTGGAATTTCATAACGTTGAGGATTTTGTTGAGGTCTTCCACCCACACATCAATGTTTCTTCATAGATAATTGATGATTTAACATCTTCATTTTTTAGATTTACCCTCCCACCACAATCATTGATCCGGATTGGATCATTATATTGTTTTTCATCCATCTCGATGCATTCAGAGTACAAAAAGTGGAGGAATCAACCTACGAGACTGTTTTTACTTGCAAAACACAATTTGGCGAAACATGGTATGAAACCTTTCGGGAGAATTTTGAGGCATCAAATGACATTTTTTTGGGGTAAAATTTTTCCGCGCTAGTGCCACACCTTTTCTCATTGACCTATAGATATAGATCTTTCCAACGGCATAAGAAGCATGTCAATCAGAGTCTATATGCAAAAGTTATGCCACTCAAAAGTTGACCTTCTTGTTTTCACACCTATAATTCGGGAGGATGCCCCATTGGCCCCCATTATTCATGGAAAATGGGATAATCACGTGTTTATGATGTAAAAGACTCTATAAGAGTCTATATTGTAACTCTAGTTAAGAGATGATGTACTCAAACTTAACCACTATTAGGTTATCGAGCTGTGTTATAATCAGGCCACTAGGAGGAAGAAACATTCCATTCATTCAAGAGAATTTTCTTCAATAGTTGAGAAAAAATATCCAAGAAGAGATATGAGGTAGGGCACAAAGATAGGATTTATGCATTGTAGCAGCCCACAGGCCACATGCATTACTTCTTTGTACTTGTTGCCTTATTTTCCAGACAGATAAAGAGAGCGCAGTGACCTCACCTTCTAGCTGGGTTTTCTCTCGAAAGGGTTTCCCATAGCATATTTTGTTTCTTATGTGTGTGTGTGAGCTTATTTTGTTGTTCTCTATTTTTCTGCATAACTTCCATTCACACGAATGCACTAATTATATTGAAATCTATAGATCTTAAAGTTTAATAAAATTGTAATAGTGTAGAATTTCATATTTTTAATATAATATTATCAGAGATATTGTAACGAACTACCTAGTGGAATATCCATGACAGTTTATGGATAATTTTATATCAGAGCAAGTTTCTTTAGGCATTTTGTGGAGATTGCATGGATTTAGATCCCTGGGGTATAAAACCCTAATAATGACTAACAAATCTATAAACAAGCCTCGTGATCTTGCAGAGGTGAGGTTTATGCGATTGGAACAACAAATCGCAAATATAAACCACAATGTAAGCCTCCTCATGGCAACCTTGAATAACAAGCTAGGCATATTTGGAGAAGATAGGGATTCAAATGCAGAGGAAAAATAAGAATGGGGATTAAAAGATCGGGGAAAAACGAAGAACTAGTCGAAGAAAGAACCCGAAAAAGATAAACCCAGTTCAAGTGTCATGAATCAATCCCTGTTTAAAATGGAAGAAAAAGTTGATATCAAGCCATATCATGGTCAGATCGACGCTCTAGTGTTGAACCTATGGTTGCAGCAATTGGAAGTTTATTTCAACGTCCATGAGATCGAGGAAGGGAAAAAGATCTCATTCACGCAACTTGGTGGGAGAGCCACATGGAAACCTTGAGGTTGGAGGGAGAAACTCCAGTGGCTAAGTGGGAGGATTTCAAAACCCTCATTAAGTCACAATTTTATCCCATTGGGTATGTTGAGGACCAGTGGATCTGGTGGCATTACTTCAGATAAAAGTCAGGCCAAAGTGTGCAGGAGTATACCATGGAATTTAGAAAGATGGTTATAATGTTGGGTATCTCTCCAAAGAACCCAGATGTACTCCTCATGTATTTAGGGGGTAAGCACTACCATCTACGCAAGAAAGTGATGTTGTTCAAGCCCAAAGCAATGGAAGAGGCTTGTGTACAAGTACAATACCCAAAGAACATAGGCCTGAAAAGAGTGCAATCAAGTAGATCGAAGCAAAAGGTGCAATAGACATATTTTAAGGAGGGAAAGAAGAAGCACATAAGGGGAAAAATATAAAAAGACAACAACCACTACACACCAGTGCAAAGATCCTAGAAACATTTGCAACATTTATGGCCATACAAAGGAGAAGTGCTAGAAGTTGGATCTAGAGCTAAACCTCAAGAACAAGAAGAAGAATCTCATGGCCACTAATTCGAGGAACCAAGTTGAAAGCAGATCGGACGTGGATGAGAAGATCATTTATACATCAATGTAGAAGGAAGTGAATCTAAGTAGTCTTCAGCAGCAGGAAGAAAAATAAAAGACCAAACTCTTCCATATAAAGATATAGGTCAAGAAGACAAAGATCGATGCTCTATTTGACTCAAGATCGCATGTGAATCTCATTGTAGCAGAGCTAGTCAAGAAGTTGGGGCTGGAAGTTCGTGATCATCCAAACCCATATCCACTGAGATTGGTAAATAAGGGTGCAAAGTTGAAGGTAACAAAACAATGTAAAATTAGATTTTCTACCAATGTTGATTTTATTGATGAAGTAGATAGTTCCCCTTTATGTATGTGGAGTTGTGTTTGGGAGTCCATACATGTACATATGTAATGCAATATTCATGAGGAGAGCCAACCAGTGCCAACTTGTCAAGGATGGAAAATTATTCATCATCAACGCGCATAAAGGCAAGTCGAAAATTTCACTAATAAGTGTCAACTAAGCTAATAAAATGATTAACTCCAAAAAGAAGTATGTTTTATTGCTTTTAAGAGAAAGTCAGTCTAAAGATGAGTCAATAAGAGGCAAGGTATCCCTGGAAGGGCGTACTAAGAAACAAAAACAATAATTGGAGGAGTTATTATAGACATACATAGATGTGTTCCAAGAGCCCAAAGGGTTACCACCTAAGAGAGAAGTGGAATATGAGATCCATCTATTGCCAGACTCCCCATTTCTGAATATTGGGTTGTACAGGTAGCCTATTATATAAGGAAGTGAGGTGAAGCAATAGTTATGACAATTGCTGGAATAGGGTGTCATTCAACTGAGTACATCACCATGTGGGTCACCCATCATTATTGTGTTGAAGAAGGATGAGACTTGGTGGATGTGTATAGATTACATGGAGTTGAAAACACCATGCTCAAGAATTGATACCCCATGCCTAGGATAAATGATATGTTAGATTAGTTATAGTAAGCAAAGTACTTCACCAAGTTGGATATGAAGTTTGGATATCACCTGGTTCAATTAAAAGAAGAAGATACATGGAAGATCGCCTTAAAAACTAGGAAAGGTTTGTATGAGTGGTTAGTTATGCCATTTAGCCTATGTAATGCACCAACTACATTTATGAGATTAAGGAATTATGTACTAAGCCCTTTTATAGATTCATTTGTTATTGTCTATTTGGATAATACACTGGTATATAGTGCTATCTCGAAGGATCATATTTCACATTTGATGCAAGTGATGGAAACATTGAAGAAGCACCAACTGCTAGAAAATATCAAGAAGTGTGAGTTTGCGTAGCAACCCTTGGTGTATCTAGGGTATGTGATCGGTGGATGAGAGCTAAAGATAGATCCTTCCAAGATGGAGGCCATCATGAAATGGTTAGTGCCTACTAATGTTTCTGAGGTCAAGGGTTTCTTTGGGGTAGCACAGTATCTGAGGAATTTCATAGCCTCATTTTTAGCAGTAGTAGCACCGCTCCAAGCCATAACAACAAGTGGCAAGCGTTTCCAGTGCAGAAAAGGTCAACAAAGGGATTTTGAGGAGCTAAAGAAGAAGATTAGCCAAGCACTAGTTCTAACATTACCAAACTTGATACACGGAGGAAGGCCCCTATGCTACCATTATGAAGTATTTCATGGCGTAGTTCTTAACTACCCCACTTACGATAAGGAGCTCTATTTCATTGTGCAAGCTATGAAGAAGTGGAAGCACTATCTGATGGGAAAGGAGATGGTAATCCACATAAATCACTAGTCGTTATAGTACTTGTAGGCCTAAAGTAAGCTACAACAGCCAAGCATTACAAGTGGATGTGGTTTTTACAACAATTTCAATTGGTGATCAAGTATAAGAAGGTAAAAAAATACAAGTTGGTTGACATGATTTCAAGGCCACCCACATCAAAGATTACAACTTTGGGGACTCTTATGCACATGGAGCCATTTACCCATGATGCATATAGGGAAGCATATTCAGAGGATGAGGACTTCAAGGAATGTATCAGCAGTTGCACAGTCAGAGTCATGTGCACGATGATAACAACATCGTTGAATACCATCTCGAGGATGGGTTACTCTACAAGCTGGATAAGTTATGTGTTCCTAAAGGTGAGAGTATACAACTGATTAGAGAGGCTCACAATGGGCTCACATCTCCAAGGTTGCAGGGAATTTTGGTGTAGGGAAGGTCGTACCTAACTTACAGAGGTACGTGTATTGGCCCAAGATGTAAGAGCAGGTAGTTAAGTTCATAAGAGGATGCATGATTTGTTATACCAACAAGCCAAGCAACATGAAACAAGGTCTATATCATCCCTTACCTATAACTACTCTTCCTTGGGAAAGAATTCCATAGAATTTATGGGAGGTTTACCTACAACCAAGAAGGGACATGACTACCTATTTGTGGTAGTTGACAAGTTCAACAACATGTGTGTTCTGATTCCCTGTAAAAATACCATCAGCAAACAAGAAGCAACAAACTTGTTCTTTGGACAAGTTTGGATGCACTTTGGGATACCAATGAGCGTCATTTCAGACAGCAATACAATATTTCTCAATGAATTCTGGACTACATTGTGGGAGAAGATGGACACAAAGTTGAAGAGATCTACAACATTCCATCCATAGACAGATGGGAAGACAGAAGTAGTCAACGAGACTTTGGTGCAACTTCTGAGGGGATAAAACCAAAAGCATCCAAAGACCTGGGATAAAAATCTAGTATATATACAACATTCTTACAACAGAGCAATCCACACTTTGGCAAGAAAGTCCCAATTTGAGACTTGTTTTGGATATTTTCCACCTTCACCTTTGGATATTGCATATGGGCAACAAGAAGGAGTGAGGGGTGATCTTACAAGATATGATTTGAAGGCTGAAAATTTTATAGAGAAGATCAGGCAGATCCATCTACAAGCAAAAGACACAATGTAGACACAATGTAGAAGTCACAGGAGAAGTATAAGGCCAGGCATGATCAACATAGAATAAAGAAATTGTTCAAGGTGGGAGACAGAGTATGGCTACAGTTGAACAAGGAGAGGGTGCAGGGGCCTGGTAAGAAAATCAAGGCTCTGAGTTATGGTCCCTTTGAGATACTGGAAAAGGTGGTTGATAATTCCTATTGACTCAATTTACCACCATATATGCACATTTACTCAGTTGTGAGTGTAGAGAATTTGAAACTCTATGAGCTTTCCATGCTAGATCAGGAAGAGGAACAAGTCCTACCTTCTGTGGAGGATTTGGCACCAAATGCTCAGGCAGAGTTGACAAAAGATACAATTTTGTAAAAGAGGTCCAGAACTACAAGATAGAGGTAACATGACCTTTGGCAGATTGTGTTGAAGGGACAAATTCTAGGCAAAGCTAAATGGTACATCAAAGAGAATATGGAGGAAAATTTCCCTCACCTCATTCAATAGAATCTTTTGGGTACCAAAAGACTCCCAAAATGGGGACGTGTGATCTGGATTGGATCATTATATTGTTTTACATCCATCTCAATGCATTAAGAGTGGAAAAATTGGAGGAATCAACTCACGGGACCATTTTTATTGGCGGGACCCAGTTTGGAAAAACGAGGTCTAAAACCTTTCAAGAGTGTTTTGAGGAATCAAACATTTTTTGGGGGTACATTTTTTTCTCTTTAGTGCATTCCCTTTTATTGTTCTACACACAGATTTTTCCAATTACGGAATAAGCGCATTAATAGGAGTCCGTATGCAAAAGTTATGCCACTCAAAAGTTGACCTTCCTATTTTCACACCTATAATTCGAGAGGATGCCGTGTTAGTCCCCATTATTCATGGAGAAAGATCTAACCACGTGTTTATGATGTAAAATACTCTAGAAGAGTCTATATTGTAACTCTAGTTAAGATTTGATGTAGTCAAACTTAACTACTAGTAGGCTATCATGCTATGTTAGAACTGGGCCACTAGGAGGAAGATGTATTCCATTCTTTCGAGAGCATTTTGTTCCATAGTTGAGCAAAGATAACCAGGGAGAGATAGGCGGTAGAGCACACAGAGAGGATATGTGCACTGTAGTAGCCCATGGGCTATAGACATTACTTCTTTGTACTTGTAGATTTATTTTCCAGACAGAGAAAGAGAGTGAAGTGACCTCACCTTCTAACTGGGTTTTCTCCCAGAAGGGTTTCCTAGAGCATATTTTGTGTCTTATGTGTGTGTGTGAGCTTATTTTTTCGTTTTCTATTTTTTTGCATAATTTCCACTTGAATGCATTCACTAATTATAGTTAAATCTACAGATCTTAAAGTTTAATAAAATTGTAATAGTATAGAATCTCAATTTTTTTAATATAATATTATCGGATCTGTTGTGATGAACTAGCTAGTGGAATATCCACGATTGTTTATGGATCAATCACTTCCAATTTTGCATATATTTTTCTAATATAAAAACCCTAACTCAAATAGTTGATATACCCTCCTTAGATTTCTTTAAAACATTCACCTCACACCCTATTCAATATTTTATCTGTCTGGGTTCCTCCGAAAACTACCCCTTCACCCTCATACCATATAAAAGGCATGGAATTATCTTCTCAATGTTATTTTTTTAGAAATATCGAAAACACATCCAATATTCCACATCAATGAATATGCCTTAAGTATTAAATTGATAAACACACATTATGCTTCACCTTTATTTCTTTAGGCTCTCTTTTCTTAGGGAAATATTCACTTCCAAATTTTATATTGGCTTTTAAGTTCTGCTTTATCTCTAATACCTAATTATTTGATAATCCCAAACCATCTCATAAGTAACGTTGTTTTTTTTTTGTTTCATTATTATTTTATTTTTTTTTAAATCTCAAACCATATATTATCACAGGAGATTTACTGAGGGAGCAATACCATACACTGGGGGTTTATATTGGGGGATATATAATGAGGAAAAAAAAGACATAATATATTGAGCATATAGTAGGGGGTAAAGAGTTTTTATATTGGCAGGTATAAAAAATGGAGTTCAAAGTTAATGAAAAATATAAAGGGGTATAAAAAATGTTAATGAAAAATGGATACCTACAATATCTACTGAAAGTAGGGAACTTTTAAAATGGGAAGGTATATTGGATTTTATTAATAGGGGGTTAGATAATGAAAATTTTAGATGTATTTTCTAATATGTAGTCAAATTAAAAATATTGTTTAATATGCCATAAACACACATAATATATTAGAGATTCTTTTAATAAAAAACTATATATATTAATGATTATTAAACAAAACTCATTCTCAACATCTTCTAATTCTATTATTAGTAAAATTCTTGTTATTAATAAAATAATTTAATTTAATGTTTCTATTCGCTAAAGTACTATTCATGCTTGGTCCTGGATTCGTCAAGCTAATTATAGTTTATGTATGGAAAGCATCCCATTCCACTTTACATTTTTCTAGTGTATTTCATGCTTCATCATAGATTCGTTAAGCTAATTATAGATAATGTGTTGAAAGCATTTTATTTTATTTTATATATTTCCTGGGAGAAAATTTTGCGAAAATTTTAATATGACATGCACATTAGTTTTGTTTGATAATCATATAGGTTATTAAAAAAATAAAAATTAAACGTAATATATTTTAAAATTTCAGTATTAGTTTCTTTCATTTTCTTTTAGAATTTTATTTTTTTCGTATAATTTATGTATGTCGTATTTCAATTCTTTTTTGAAATTTCAAATTTTCCTTTCTTATCTGTTAATGTAGTTTAAATATAATGTTATTTTTTTACAATATATTATTATAATTTAGAAACGATTATATTTCATAAATTTGATTAAGTAATGATCATATGCCTTATATCTTATCGCAAAGAATAATATCTTAGGGAGATGAGTGATATGCTAATTGAAAAAGGTTTCTCATCGTTGTCCATGTTACATGGTATTGGAAAAACAAAATCTTCTTGTGCATGTTATTAATAAATTTTATCATTACTTAATCGATTATATGTTTGTCTGTATTGATTATTTTTTCATTAGGTATTTAATGAATAAATATATTACTACTAGTAAAGTGATAGGATGGTTATTACTACGAGAGTTTGACAACACTATATTCAATAAATCCACGAAAGTAAATATCGTTGATGATTTTATTAACAAGATTACTAATAATGGGGATGACAATTCTATTGAGGATGTTTTCATTAATGAATATTTATTTGCAATCTCTTTTAATACTCCATGGTTTGTAGATATTTCTAACTATGTGGCTACTATTTAGTAAACTCAGGGAAAAAATATCATTGTTGATTGTCCTTTCCAAATTACTAATAAGGGGATGAAAATCTTATTGAGGGTGTTTTTCATAACGAATTTTTATTTGTAATATCTATACTCCATGATTTGTAGAGATTGTTAACTATTTGGCTAAAAGAAAATTTAGCCAACATTGATCACCAAGGGAACAACAAAGGATTATCAAGTAAAGTTCATTGTACTTCTTAATTTGGAGCTACCTCTTTCACATAAGATTGCATTTCACAATTTGTCATCATGTTAGAGAAGATGAGATTAATGACATCCTTATGATGATCCTTATGGGGGATAATTCACTAATGAATGGACTACTTATAAGAAGGCATTGCACCTAGGGTAAATTTCATTATTAACTTCTTTTTCCAAGATTGCCAATAATGGGGATGACAATCCTATTGAGGATGTTTTTCCTAGCAAAAAATTATTCGCAATATGGTTTATATATATTGCTAATTATTTGGCTACAAGAAATTTCCCCAATATTTATCACCTAGGGAGCAACAAAGGATTATCTAGCAAAATGTGATGTACTTCTTAGTTTAGGGTCATCCCTTCACAAAAGGTTGCATTTCATAATCTATAATTATATTATAGAAGATGAGATTAATGAAATATTTAACAAATAACATGATGATCCTTATGGGGGACACTTTACTAACAAATGGACTACTATGAAGGTCATAACCTATTTTGGAAGCTAGGGGTTGAAATTATGTAGAAGAGACTATTGAATTTTGCATAATAATCTTGGAAGGTTGACGTGGTGGAGGAGGAAGGCATTTTGGTCAGGTCAAAGGTCTTGGTTTGTCTCAATTTGATTTGAATTTATTAGTGGAAGGGTTTGATTGGGTTTTTTCCTACATAGGGGTTTTAGCCCTAGCTGAGTGCCCATATATGGTGTCCTTGATCTTCATGTTTTTATTTGATTATTGCTTGATGAAAAGAATATAAAAGAAGAACATAAGTAAAGTTAATAAGAATACAAGAATATCCCAACTAACTATCAATATAAGAAAATATTTCTGCCTTTCTGATTTTCTAACATGGTATGAGAGCTAAGGTGAGGGATGAAAGAAAAAGGCAGTTTGAATATCTATTGAAAGAATGGTCAAGAAGGAAGGAACAAAAAGGAAGATCATATAAGAGAAGAAATGCCTACTATCTATATCAAGTAAAGGAGACATTATAAATTCTATGGAAACTTTAATGAAGATGGAAAACAAGCTAGAAGGAGCCTCCAACTATAGTCTATGGAAGAAGAGAATGAGTCTTATTCTTGCTAAACGTAAACTTTTGGATTTTGTTCAAGGAAAAGTTAAACAACCAGCAGATGATGCAGGAAAGGAAAACTACAAGAAAACTGATATCTTGACCATGAACTTAATTGTAGATGAAGTGAAGGACAATCTCATCCCTTACATATCTAATATAGAATCTGCAAAAGAGATGTATGAAGTGCTCTCCATGTTGTTTACCATCAAGAACATTAGTCAAATAGCTAACCTCGAGAATTAACTAAGAACAATGAATATGACAATGCATGACATTTTATCATCATATTTCATAGGGATCTATAGAACAAGAGATGAACTACAATCTATTGATGAAGTTGTGCCAGAAAAAGAACTTGTGATTGTTGCACTACTAGTTCTACCTAAAAAAAAGGCATGGAGTTCTTTTGCATCAGGAATTAGCAGTTGGAAATACAAACCAACCTTTGAATAAATGTGGAATGCATGCAGTCAAGAGGAAGCTCACATCTCGTTAGTAGGTAACAAGGAGGGTGAATAAATCAACACTTCAAATGCCTACTCTTCTCAACACAAGAAGAAGGGAGTATTCAAAAAGTTTAAAGGACCAAGGAAGAAGGTTTGACCTATCCAAGATTGAATGCTACAACTGTCATAAGATGGGTCATTACAAAAGTCGTTGTCCTGAGAATCAAAGGAATAAGAAGAGGGAAAGAGAACATGTAAATGTTACAAATGAAGCTCCATCAAAGAAGAACAAGACTGAACAATCTGAAGTCAAAGACTTATACTATTAAGTCTTCTCTTACATATCCCTCTAAGTTTTACAATGTTTTCTTTTATGTTTTGATTTCTAGAGTTTTTAGATCTAATATGCTTTGTTAAAAGTTCTTGAATTATTTTTATAAGTTATAGGCATCCCTTAATAAGACTAGATTAAGAGGGAGATTTCACCATTTTACCAAAATATAAGTATCGTGTTCCTGTTTCTTATTTTATGTTTGGTTTTATCCTCACATCAAGATTTGTTTGTATTGCATACTCATAATCCTTTCTTTATATTTTCTTTGGTATGAAAGTTTGCATAATACACAAAGGTTGTGGAGGAGACTTCAAAGGAAAGACTGGAATCATGAAAGAAACCTTGTTGTAAAGGAAGCCCCTTCACAGAAGATGATGTCCTACAAGGTTTGTCAAGTACAATTGAAGGTATGAATTAGTTCATAAGTTTTGTTGTAAGGATTTATTCATATAAAAAGGTATTTTCATTCTTATTTTCAAATTCGCTTTACAATTACTGACATCTTGATGTCTAAGGCTTTGAATCATAAACATTATTTTAGATGATTAACAATTAGATTTAATCTACCCCTGTTATACTATCTCTTCTCATATCTTCATTTTTCTGAAACCATAACCTTTAGGGTTCACTATAAAATCCTAGCCTTTTGGTGCTTAAGGTATGTTAAAAATAATATTGAACCCTAGTTCTCTTAGGGTTTGTTGATAAAGTCTAGAACCTGTGATGAAAATCCTATTCTGTTGATATTTAAGGTTTTGATAATGTTGTTGTAAAAACCTTATTCCTTTAAGGCTTGCTGTTAATATTTAGGTTATAAACATAAACCCTAGATCTTTATGGTTTAGTGAATTGCAGTTTATGAGCAAAACCCTTGTAATATCTAAACTGAAACCCTAGGTGTGTATTCTTCTGTATGATTGAAACCCTACCCTGATTAAAATTCTTGTATATCTAACTTCGATGTCTTGATGCCTATACCGAGGGTTTCCCTTGTAGATATTGATATGAGATTCTAGTACATGATAATGAAACCCTAGATTTGTATATGGTAGTATGCTAATTTGTTGATAATTTAGTTTTATTAATGAAATCTAGGATATATAATAAAACCCTAGTATAATATGTCATGAAATTCTAAAAGCATATTGTTGAAACCTTAGATGCTAATTTGATTTGGTTGTCGATATCTAAGGCTTTATGTCTTGATGATAGATTCTGGGGTTTGTGACAAAAACCTAGAAAAGTTGTTAATCTCTAGTATATAAAAAATTTAACCCTTGTTGATTATAAGCCTAACTAGGTTTAAGTATTTGATGTCTAAAAGATTGATTGTTTTGATGCTTCCATTGTAATAACATGATAACCATATTGTTGATATAGTTGACTTCATGCTTCTATATATTTGTATTTGGTTGTTTAAGATTTGTAGGTACATAATCTTCAAGATGTTGAAGATGTTCATAATTGAATACAACTTGATAATAATGATAAGCATGATGGATAAAGGAAGCTGCAATGAAGCTTTGAAAGATTGAAGTTTCTCCGATGTTATAAAAGAAAGAAGTTGTTGATCTCCCTAAGTTGAGAGGGAGCTTGGATAGAAAAAAGAGTGTATGTCCCTAGTTGACAGGGAGGGCATATTATAACAATCATAGTAAAAGCCTTGAAGAAAGAAAGAATGAAAGTATTACAGATGAATGTTTGTAAAGTTGCAAAAAAAAGACTTGAAAAGTATTGAGGCTATATTTGGTGTTTCTGAAGAACTTGATGATGATATAAGCAACATCCAGAATGATTGAGAACCCCAAAGGTTTATGTTTACTTGCATATATGTATTTGAAGGTTTATTACTAATTGGGGTTGTGCGTGTATAGGTAAATCTCTCCATAAGAAGGTTGAACATTTTGGAAGCATTCTTGGATTGATAGATATATTTGATTTAATTGAGAGGGAGAGATGAAGAATCTTATGTCATAAAAAAATGCTTGGGAGGACATTTGGATGGCCTATGTGTTGATGTCTGTATCCTCAAGTAGGGAGGGTGGATGGAGCTCCAACCTTGGATATGCACTTAGATCCTTGGGATGTTGTCAGAGCTTAAAATCCTGATGGTACCTAGAGTGGCTAAAGCTTGAGTACACCTTAGTCCCACCTGATTAGAGTACCTTGATCAGGTATCTAATTTATAACATTGCGTGTGTTGTGACTATTCATAGAGCATATCATTTGAGATCTTCCATGTACCTCTGTATATATGTAATTATGAATACCTCCCTAGTTAAGAGGGAGTGTTGAAAATTTGTAACTAATGTCAATATTCATAATTGTACTTGAGTCATGATGTAATATACTTTTCAAGTTTTTTATTATTATGAAATAAATTGACTTATTAAAGCATGGGTTTCATGTTTGGGTCAATTGTTTATAGGTCAAAGCCTCCATTGTAGGCTTTTAGGGTTTATGTTAAGTGTCCTTGTCCATGTCATGATGTAATAGACTCTTGTTGGGCATTCTCAATCAAGAAACAGATTTATTTTTGTATAAAATAGGTCAATTAGGCATCCTCCACCAAGTCGACCTCAAAAGGGAGCTACAGCCATTATAAATAGGCAACAACTCAACCTCATTTGGATCACATCTCAACAAGTTCAATCTACACTAGCTAGAGGCAAAAATAGAGTGTGAAATTCACTATAAGGAGAAAACCCTAGCGAAGGATAAGGAGATATTTTTCAAGCAAGAAGTTGTTTTTATCTCTCTTTGACTGACACATGAAAAATTTTGAAGTTGCTAGGGAGGCCAAAATTTTAGATTTGCAGTAGGGCCAAAATTCTGGAAGTTGGGGGCCAAAATTGTGTAGAAGAGACTAATGAAGTTTGCATAATCATCTTGGAAGGCTGGCTTGGTGGAGGATGAAGGTCTTTTGGTTAGGTTTAAGTTGTTGGTTTCTCTCAATTTGATTTGAATCTATTAGTGGAAGAGTTTGACTGGGTTTTCCCCTGCATAGAGGTTTTAGCCTTGGTTGAGTGCCTATATCTGGTTTCCTTGATCTTCATGTTTTGATCTGATGATTTCTTGATAAAAATAAGATAAAATAAAAACATAAAGAAAGTTATCAAGAATACAAGAATATAGGTTGAGTGCCTATATCTGTCTCTACTGACATCCGCTAGTACTGCTACTCCTCTTCGGGGCTCCCGTAGCAAGGTCTAATCAAAGAGGTTGGGTACCTCGAGGATCTTGCCCCTCATCCCTGTAGTCCTCCTGACTATAGCTCGATGTCTCCCCACTTCCGCTCAAGTGGCATGTGAGCACTCATGGCACATAGAACAAACAAGATCTTGGCTTTCCAGATGACAAAGTTGGATGCCTCATCCAACCTGTCGTGATCTCTCAGCTCATTCATGGTCATCTCTCTGCTCTTCTTGTCGACTCCTTCGAGTCTCT
Organism: Pinus taeda; assembly: GCA_000404065.3. Lineage (NCBI taxonomy): Eukaryota > Viridiplantae > Streptophyta > Pinopsida > Pinales > Pinaceae > Pinus > Pinus taeda. The sequence continues at coordinate 23,016 of APFE030609498.1, read as the reverse complement.
CCACTTCCTGCTTGGAAGTTCTCTGTTCGACTCCTGTTGAGTCTACTTCCCGCCTGTAAGTTCTCTGTTCGGCTCCTACTGAGTCTACTTCCCCTCTGGAAGTTCTTTGTTCGATTCCTACTGAGTCTACTTCCCGTCTGGAAGTTCTTTGTTAGACTCCTCTGAGTCTCTCTACTTCCCATCTGGAAGTTCTCTTCTGGACTCCCTCTGAGTCCCGATTTTCCTCCTGGAAATCATTCTGTCAACCGTCAAGTTGTCCCCCTCCGATCGTTTGTGCAACTGCACCATTGATCTGGATTCCTTGGCTAGAAATCCACCTCGACAACAGCTCCCTCCCCTTGGGCTTGCCCTGTTACGTAATGTTCTGATTACAGTGCCCCACCAACTTCACTCTGCAACTTACCCACAGCCTCCTATACCCCAGCAACTGAAGGAATGATCCACTTGGCTCTTCGCAATCTGGGCACCGGCAAATCAGCCCACCCAGCCAACTGCGTCAACCCGCCTGGCCTCTGCGTGAGCCTAACTCTGCTTCCCTTAGCCTCTGCGCTATCTTTCTCTGGCCCAGAATGATGACGCAATCCCTCTGCATCACTCCTTCCTCTGTTGCCTTCTGCAAGGATCAACTATGTCACTCACGACAGCTAATTTCTTTTATTGCTGCTCTGCTCGACTGATGTCCTCAGTTCTCCTGTGATCTGCAACCACCCTCTGATACCATGTTGGAATTTCTAAGTCTAACCCGTTAGAAACCCTTCATGTACTTTCTGATTTATTCCTACCTACTTGTTCTGTTAATTAACAAGTTATTTACCATGTAAATACTCGAAATAACTACAAGTACATGCTCAACACATTATAGATCATCAACTTGAAGAAACAAAACAAGCACACAAGTGACACCGTCGTTTTTGAACCAATGTCCCCGGAAAAACCCAATGCAGGAAAACTGGTGCAACTATCTAAGGGTTTTATTATTATGCAGTGTCTGAATACAATATGGGTGCCAAAACCGGCTCACTCAATAGAGAATAATCTCGGCAGTAGTACCTCTCTTTCGGAGACAGATGCTCCGGCTGAAACCCCGGATAAACACTCCGACAGCTCCTCAGCTCCAATCTTCCCCACAGAAAACCCCAGTGTCAACCTCTAGGGACTGCGTCAGCCTCTTCTGCCCTATGCGTCAGCGTTCTCGGCGGTTCCAACAATTCGGCTTCTGCCCTCTGCGTTAGCTTTCCCGGCAGTTCTGACTTTTGCCCTCTGTGTCAGCTTTCCCAACAGTTTCGACTGTTCCTGGCAGTTCCAACTTCTGCCCTCTGTGTCAGCTTTCCCGGCTGTTGCGCTGATCCTCTCGGCACTATCTCTGCCTCTTTGCTTCTGTATCCACTGCCCCTCATCTGCAACTCTAGATCACTCTCTCAACTTTCTTAGCAAATTTAGCCCCAGAAAGTCGAAATCTTGATCTCTTGGTGTGATCTCCAAGTGACCCTCAAGCCTCCTCTTATACTCTTCTCGTTGAAAAATCAACGACTGAGATTAAGTCCCCAATCAATGGCTAAGATTAGATCTGGCTTGATCCATTAATTTTGGACCATCCTAACACAATTTTATATTAATTCAAATTAATATTTTATTTTCCCTAAGTTTAGACTTAGGAACTCCATTAAAAATATTAATTATCTTAATATCTCCCAAACTATTTATAATCTGCCCAAATCCTTTCTGAGTATTGGAGATCTCATGTGCCTTAGCCTCTCCACCAATTTTCGTGGCTAGAGCACATCTGATGCTACCCCAAATCAACACTCTTAGATACCTCTTGAATTCTATGTGAGATGTGAAGAGAACTTTTCTTTTAGAGGAGTGGTGTGCTTTGTCATATAGCCACAAACCAAAGGGAGAGGCCATATGCAAACTAGTTTCGCACTAGGAAAGCTTCTGGGCAGGAATGCAGGAGGTGTGTAGCATCATTGAACCTTTGGTAAAGGTTCTTCAATTAGATGATGGGGCAAGCCCGCAATGGGCCACCTGTATGAGGCCATGGATAGGGCCAAAGAATCCATTCACAACTACTATGATGATAAGGGGGATGAGGGGTTTGAGAATCAATAACTCATATGGGCAGTGATTAATGAGAGATGGAAAAATACACTCCATTGTCCCATTCATGATGTAGGGATCTACTTGAACCCCACATTTTCTTACTCTCGTGATTTCTTATTTGACGTTGAGGTCATGGATGGATTCTTCACTTGTGTTCAGAAGATGGTGCCATCTCCAGCAGAACATGAAAAAATCTTCAAAGAAATGGAGATCTATAGGATGGCAAGTGGAACATTTAGCTTTGACATGGCTATCCATGAAAGGAAAACCAAAATGTCAGGTAAGATTTAGTTTATTTAATTTTCAAATTTCATTGTTTCTTCATACTTTGCTTGAACTTTCAAATTTCAATTTTTTTCTCATGTTTATCTTATTTTTTGTAGATGCATGGTGGAGAAGCTATGGTGGAAAAGTACCTAATTTCCAAAGGCTTTCCATTCAAATGCTCAGCCAAACATGTAGCTCCTCTGCATGCGAGTGCAAGTAGAGTGTATTTGAAAAAATACATACCAACAAGCGCAACAGGTTAAATAATAAAAAAAATCCATTTAATTTTTTGAATTCATTAAATAATAAACAATATATTATGTTCATTTTTTCGACGTTTCGAACCCCAAAGGGGGTCCATCATCAGGACCAAAATTGATAGAATATGAAATATAGTTTCTTGAGAGAAGAATCTTCTACCAGAGTATATATAAACCTAGAAGTTGATAGATTTTTATGTAGAAGCATAAAAATCCTTCAATTTCTAGGTAAACCTAGAAATTGAAGGATTTTTATGCTTCTACATAAAATCTATCAATTTCTAGGTTTATATATACTCTGGTCAGAAGATTCTTCTCTCAAGAAACTATATTTCATATTCTATCAATTTTGGTCATGATGATGGACCCCCTTTGGGGTTCGAAACGTCGACAAAATGAACATGATACTATGGATAAGTCGGATCTTGCTAACTCCAAAAAACTACCACAAAAGCTTAAAGTCTAAAATAAACAATATAATTTTAAATTTTAAATTTTTTAATTATTAATTTATTAAATTTATGACCCTTGTACAGGTTGGAGTCTGTTGTAGCTACTACAACCACCATCCAAAATGTTTCCCATGCTTCGATTTTGGAGCCTTCCTTCCATCCATAGGAGCTTATCTTTTACTGTCGTTAAGTATTCTTGTTGTGATCGAGACTTATATTTACACGCTTCGCTTGTGATGTAATGATTCCGGTTTGATATCTTTCAAACACAATCTAACTCTTGACTTGACCTTGCAGCATTGTTGGGCTTGCCTCCAAAAACTGTGCAATCTTGGAAGGCAGGCCAACCTTGCCTCTAGAAACTGCGCAATTCTTCTGGGTAGGCAAGCCTTGAAAATTGTGCAATTTTGGATGGTGGCCCAGCCTTGATGATGGAAATAGCGCAAAGCATCCCTTGAGCTCAAAAACTATGCAAATCACTAAGTCAAGAAGTTGCCCAATCCTCAAGAATTACACAACCCTTCTTGGCAGTGTGCATGCAAGTTTCCCAAAAATGAAAAAAACATCCCTAGAAAAAAGGGATTCACTAATTAATTTCCCAAAGGTGGCACACTTAATATTTTTGGAACTTTCCGCCAAGTGCCACTTTTTCCTTGATTTTAGGCATGTGTGTCATAAACCCTAATCGATCTAGATCTATATAATGGACACCCCTAGATATCATTTGTACATTCAATCTTGGAGCTCTAGCATTCCCAAGGAGATCAAGGAGCCTTCGATGAAGTTTGCGGCGCTTTTCCGGGTGAGTTTTGCTTTTGTCGTCTTTTGTCACTTTTTCTGTCGCTTTTTGTTGTTTGGGTTTTGTGAGTGTTTTTTTGATTGTTTCTTTTCATGGTTGTTGGCGTTTTAATGTATATTCGCATGTACAAGTGTTGGTTCGGTTTGTTGTTCTCCTTTTACAAGTGTTGTATTCGTTTTCTTGTTTTTGCCCATTAGTGGTCGTCGTTTTGGCGACTCTCCATGCATGTTTGCTTTTCCTTTCATATGTTGATCTTCCGCACTTGTTTTTCACTGATCTATCCATACTTACTAAAACCTGCACTCCAACTTGCACCATCACTCAGATCTGCTTGTTTCCCGCACTCTTATCGAGAAAATCTGCTCATCCCATGGTCAGTGTTTGCCTTGTCTAGTTGGGCATTGCACAAGTCCAAGGCTTCGGCTCTCATCTTGGCCTCTGAGACTGCACAATTCGCAGTACCTGGCTGGCCCAACTGCGCATTACGCAGTTCTAGGGCTCAAGCCCATCCCCTAGCCACTAAGACTGCACAATGCACAGTCTCTCCCTCAGTCTACCCAAGCTAGAATGTGCATTGTGTAGTTTCTAGCCTCAAGCTACATCACTGGTTGTTGAGGCTGTGCAATGCATAGTTCCCTCAAGGAGTCTCTCTCCCTCATCTCCAAAATTGCGCAATTGTCCCAATCAATGCATGTGGTTATGATTGACCTTGCTTTGTATGTTGATTTGCTAAAGCTAATTTATGTTTGCCATGAGTGTTTTTTCCTCCCACTTTTATTGTAGGTGTTGAGCAGTTCTCTTCATTAGTCACTGACATCATGGCACCAAAGAGATCTGTTTCAAAGGATACCACAGAGCAGCGCCAGGGAGCCAGTTGAGAGTACGTTAGTTTACTTGCCAGTTTACTCAGACACTCAATTGTTTGTAGAAAAGGAATCAAAGATCACATGGCATAAGGTGAATGAAATTTTCTCAGCAAGCACATTCAAAGCAGATTTGGAAGACTAGTAGGTGTATGTCAATGTTCAACGGTTAGGTCTACACAAGGTTGCATGCAAATATCTGGCTTTTCCATGAATAGACATTGTCAGCTAGATACTATCTCATACAGATCCAAAGGCTATGACTCTCAATAATGCTAGCGGACAAAGGCTTGCTTCTTTTCTGGTAGCAGACTATCATTTCATGTACCATTTACCTGAGCCAAAATCACTCATGGATTCTTACTTCTATGTGAAAACCAACTACTTGAGCACCAAGGATATTGTAAAGTTTGGGTGAAAGAGCCAACAAAATTCCATCAGACACCCAACAACACCTACAAGACAAAATCTCTCAGGAGAGCCTATCAGCTTTGGATCATTTTATGTTGCAGAATCTACATCCAGCAGAGCATCGAGACCTTTCTTGAAGGGTGTGCATTGTTACTGAATTAGGTTATGAATGAAGGTAAAGGATTCAACTGGTCATATTTGTTGGCTCAACAGTTGTGAATCCATGTAAAATTCCCTTAGTCCACCCATGGGAGGGCAAGCCAGATTTTACATGATTGCCTATCTACTGGATGCAATCTGCGCACACAATGCATTCCCTGGCATGAATTGGACTTGGACACCACATGAGCTTGTCGTGTATGTTTATTGCAAGCTTCTTTTGGAGTGCATCCACAAAGGAGTAATGGATAAGCTAACTGATCACTTCCTCATTCCATTGTACAAGTTGATCTTTGAGGAAGAGCCACCTTGCATGTCACATGGGGCAATGGAAGCAATGTCGGATATAACAGATTGGTTTGCCTCACCGAATAGCACTTTGTTCAAGGTGTTCGGCAGATAGAAGTCTCTACATCTTTTACCGCGTTATGCCACCGATAAGTTAGTCATGCAAGAAGTTGCGTATCATCTCTCCACAGGGTTTTCAGCAACTTTGCACAAGAAGAAGAAAGCCCTTTGGCCAACTCTTCCCATGAAAATCGGATTGTATGAAATCAAGAATCTGAAAGTCACAGATTCGATACTCTGGACTTCAATCCGTACAATCCCCAAAATGTTTGCAGAAACCACTATGCGAGGATTCATTTCCAGTGGCTAAGCGGGACCTTTCACTCGCTAGAGGAGGAACCATGAAAGAATTGTTACAATGCCTCCAAAGCCAACGAGCCAATCAGTTTTGTAGGAACTTCACAGGTTACTCCGTAAAAGGAAATCCCTCCAGAGGCAGCACCAGCGGAACAGTGCAACCGAGTGCACAAGAAGGGAAAGAGGAAGTTTGTGCATGGTCTAGGGGGAGAACACAACTGCAAGATGAAATCAGGCCCAATCATACTTAAAGTGGCCATAGTAGCAGAGAAGAAGAGGAAACAGAGGGTGCAGGAAGTAGAACAAAAGCAGAGTGTGTTGCTTTGGGGTAGCATCGGATGTGCTCTAAACCTAAAATTTTGTAGGGAGGCTTGGGCACATGTATTCCAAAGAACCCAGAAAGCGTTTTGGGAAATTCCACCCAGAGACGATTATATTAAAATAATTAATATTTTTAATGGAGATTGTAAGTCTAAACTTAGGAAAATTAAAATATTAATGGATATTAATCTAATTGTGGGTGTAACTTCTAGAAAAAGACAGAGATCAAATCAAGATGAAATAAGGCTTTGATTAGGAATTAATCTAGGTCGTTGATTTTCCAACAGGGAGATATAAGAAGGGGTTTGAGGTTCATTCGGAAAACACACTGAGAGAGATCAAAAGATCGAATTTCTAAAGTGAGAAGATCTCAGGAGGAAATTCTGATCGAGTAGATTTCTTGCAGTGAGGGACATGACAGAGAAGCTTCGCATATTTGGGTATAATTGTTTGGATTCATATGGATGCACATGAATATTTATGTATTTATTTCAAAATTTGAATATGTACGTATTTTTTGGCCAACCAGTTTTTTTTACAATTTTCTATTTTGGGGTCAACCTATTCAATGCTCAATTTGTCCATTTTTCATTTTTAGTTTTAGCTTACGAGTCTTGGTTCTATACAATCATGACCTCACACTAAGTCTTTGACTTGTCCCCTTTTACTATTTTTGAGCTTGAGTAATTTCAATTTACTATTTTGCTTGGTAGTAATTAGATTCTAGAATAATGAATGATGAATTTAAATCAATGTAGGTTATAGAATGACGAACAAAAAATTTAAATCAATATAGATGCTAGACGATGAATGAAAAATTTAAATAAATGAATACAATATTCTACTATTTCTATTTCATTAAATCATTTGTGATATGAATCAAAATATTTCATTGTTGAATTCGAATATATATATATCCCCTGACATCCCCCTATCCCTCTTGAATTTCCCTAAAATTTAGGCAGGCTCACACACATCCCCCCTATGTGTCACCATGTTCCTGTGTCTTCTCATCTTGGAAACATAGTGGTGAGAAAACCTGCAAAGGTACTACATCAAAGAAGAAGATGCTAGTATGCTCCATTTCCTAAAACACCCCCAAAATTAAAAAGATTATGAGGAAAAAACATTTTTTAGTCGACACATCCCTAACAAAAGATCAAAATTAAAAATATAGCAAGAAAGGGAGAAAGGAGAAATGCTTGCTAGACCAAATAAAGGTAAGATCTAGAAATTTAAAAAAAAAACACACATTATAGGAGCCAAGAAATCAAGGAAATGAAAAGATTGTCCAACAAAAAAGTAAAGTTGACCTAGGAATGATTTAGGTAATAGCAATGCTAACAAGAGGAGAGAAAAGCCAAAGAAATGTGCACATGTAGGGGGATGTGGAGGTGGAGATAAGTTCCCCAAAATACGAGGTACAATACGACAAAAGGGCTTCTTGCTTAAGAAAATTTATAACTAACTAAAAATAAGATCCACGTAAGCTCAAGGGGATAAGGGAGGGTTCACCTATGGGAAAGGACAAGATAGAAAATAAGGGAGAACCTTTGGTGTAGATGGAGAGTTAAGGAAGCAAGAAAAGCAGAGGGGGGGATATATCTTGAAAGGAAAATACTCCCATGAAAGAAAAAAGAGGGGGTGGAAGTGATCTAGCACAAGGAGACATGAATCTAAATAACATATAAGGTTCTACACAAGGAGAAAAAAAACGGATGAACTTTCAGACTCATGGTGGAATGATAATGGAGTTGCCAAAAAATGTAACATAATTTTTGGGAGTTATTACAATTTGGAGCTTTATTTGGAGAAACCCCTTGTTGGGGTGAGCACAAAAATCTTGGACATGGTCAAAATCCACTTCATCGGCATGATTGATACAAAAGAAGAGGCATTAAAGGACCTACATTAAGGAAGCACTCATTTTGAAAGGAGGAAAAGTACTCTTTTGGAGATAACAATGAGAATATGTCTAAACACAAGGGGTACACTAGGGCTGAAAAGTAAGACTTGGGAGGTGCATCCTAACCTTAATAGCACGTTAATAAAAACCTAATCACTCCTTTATTCATTCATATTTGAACCCTCATGAGTTTGATCCTAAATCCATCACCTAACTAGGTTGGAACTATTCTATTCTTTCACTCATTTATTTCAGGTTGGCACTAGTCTATTCTTTCACCCATTTATTCCAAAGAAACTTGTTCATTTACACAATTCCACTTATGTGAGACTACTTAGGCTAATTAAACTAGTGTATGAAAGTATATAGTTTAAAAAGGGAGAGTGATTCTTTCACTTTCCTGATGCCAAAAAATAAATAATAAACAAAAAGAATTCCCCTAACACCTTTTATAATGTCAAATCAATGACCAAGTGTTTCCAACATGTTTATTAATTGCATTTTGCTAAATAAATGTAACTAAATTGTGAAAAAAAGTAAAAGAGAGAGGGTTACTCCATGAGGCCTTATAGAAGGAGCACTATAATGTCCTATAAAAGCATATGTGTGAGTGCAAAAATCAAGGACATATCTAAGTGGACCATGTACCAAGGAAGCCATTGAGGAATGAGGCCATGATAGATCTTTTCAAATAGTGTTATATCCTATCGACTTTCAAGGAGGCCTACATGAGAGGTGTTCCATGAACATGATTTGAAGCATGAACAAATAGAGGGATAGGGGGTTTTAAGGCAACCAATGATGAGCCCACTTAGCTAGCTCTTCATCTTCATTTGATACATAAAATGGGGTAATGATGAAGGAAAGGACAATTGAAGAAATTAGAAGAAAATGGGGGAAGGATGACCCTCCATTTTTATCAAATAGTAAGCTACGCATATAGTATAACACCACAAGTATCTAAACAAACATTATATTAAGAGTAGAATAGGGTTCAAAGTAACAAAATTCAAAAGGAGGCCAAAATGCCAAGAAGGATATGTAGAGGCCAAAAAGGAGGAATAAGAGGCTAAAGGGAGGTTGAGAGGTGAAAAATGGGATAGGGAGACCAAAATGGGAAGATGGAAAGCCAAAAACAATCATAGTGACACCAAAAAGAGGAAGAGATGTGGCAAAAATGAGAATTGAGACGCTGAAATGGAATTAAAGAGTTCAAAGTAAACAAGAGAACACCAAGCCCCCAAGTTTCCACATAAACACTTAAAAAAAGAACCAAGGATTTGTCATTGGAAAAAATAGAAGTGAAAGGGAGAATAAAACTTTCCCCCAAGGCACTAGAGGTGGTGACAAGAAGCATCAAGATAACTCCAAGAAAGGAAGCTAAAGTAGGGAGCCTTATGGTTGAGGCATGGAGAGAAAGAAGTGTTGAGGGCAAAACAAAACAAAACAAAAGAGGAAAGAACTAAAGTATAGTTTGGCACACATTAACCACAAACCCACTGTAGCCAACAAATAAGAATGAATCATGGAAAAGAAAATATAAAAGGAAAAGGCAAGAAACTTCAATGGAAAATGCTAGAAATGCAACAGTTTACACTAACTACACTAAAATAGGGGCACATTGAAAAGGAAAAAATTATTCTAAGGGAAGAGTAAGGTAGAGCTGTTTGAAGGGACTGGGATGAAAAAAGGACAAAGAAATAGAATATAGAAAGGATTTTAGTAAAAAGATCACTAGGGTGGGGTACACCACAATGCAAGTGAGAAACTTATTGCAAGAAAAGGAAAACCAAAAGGGAAAATAAAAAAGAGGGGAGAAAGAGTTGGAGGCAGCATGGGAAACCAAAGTTGCATAAGATCCCAAGGTATTAACCATGTGAGAATGATGAAAGTACAACTATATAACATTCATGAATAAAGGGTGCATGACTATATAGAAAGAAATTGATAAGAGACCTTGAACAACAGGAAAGGAAGAGAATTCCTAACGACATTCACCATCAATAATAATATGTCCTTAAAACCCTATTAGAACAATTGAGGTAAGTTCTCGCCAATTATGTGTAAATTCCAATGATCAAATTGTGTGAATGGGTAGGTTATGTCAATTATTTACAAGAATTGAGACATAAGAGCATTTCAACTTTATGTGTCAAATATATTATGAGATCACAAGGAGACATAAGTATTTACACCATTACTTAGGAGGATCTCTTAATTCTTTTTCCATTTCCCAACTTAGAAATGTTTAGTTCTTTATATCTAAGGGCCTCTCATGTGATAGAAGTCCTATGAAAATGATAAGTTGCTCCACCCCACAATGAACCTGCTAAAGAAAACAATGAAGAAAATAAAAGAGTCAAAATAAGAGAAAAAAGAGGCTTAATGTAGGAAATATTGCAAACTAAGGTTTTATAAGTTTCTAGGATATTCCTATTGATTGGAGAATGTAATGTCGCCTATAAAAAAGAGGTTTCTAGGTCACTTTCATTGCCTAAACCACTAGTAACATAGAAAAATAAGAGGAAAAGGTTGCAACTTGGGATTTTGTAGCAAAAGTGAAAATTCTATAGAGAGAGCAAGTCAAGAGCCAAGAAGTAACATTCATAGGGGTAAGGCCAAGTGAGAATATGGGTTTAGAGCAAAAATCATAAAGAAAGATCCAACATAAGTTCAAGAGAGACTCTATAGACACTTAAAGAGATACTAAAGATTCAACGATGGACAAAGACCTAGTTAGGAATCAAGGAAGAATCATCATTGAAAAGGTGGGGTAAAAGAATTGTGACGAGAAGAATATTATCCCATGAAAGGAAAATAAAAAGGAGGCAAAATTGGATGATCTTCTATAAGGGAGATTAAATATAGCTCATAAATTGGTGATTTGACCTACAAAGAACAACTAAAACAATGAACCAACTTGGCACTCGATGTGGGATTAGGACAAAGTAAGAAAAAAATTAACAAATAGTTTAGTTGACAAACTATTTATCTCACCTGAAAGAAGGTGGATGGCTTGAGAGCTAGCTTGAACTACATAATATATGATGCTAAGCTTAGAAAAAATAAAATAGGGGGCAAAAAGAGAAGGCTTATTAGTCTATGTTGTTGGAATCTGCACATTTCAATGGATATCACTTCATGCTTCACATGATTTGCATATGCTACTTGAAAGAAAAACAAGCATGTCATTTATCTAATTCCTCCATATTGACTGAAAAATCCAAAAGCAGAATCCGTTCACTGAGTCATTTTCTCTAGTGAGATTAGTGGCAATAATGTTTCTTTCAAGGTCATTGATTTGCTTTTGTAAAATACAAATAATTAAACTTAAGGAAAATGAGTTAGCGATAGGTAGATTAGTAGAACTTGGATGATAATCCAATTTATAGCAAGTAGTAAATAATCCAAATAGAAAATACACATAAAACAAAATATACAAATATGTAAGGACTTGTTATGCACCTATGTTTGTCATAAACATCCATAATATAAGGGTAAGTGTCTCCAAACTCCATGCAAAGAAAATGAAATGATAATTTATGACCAAGAAAATATAATTATAAAATAAAATTCTAGATCCAAGACCAAGCAAAAAAAAGAAGGGGAATCCCTAAAGTGCCCTTAGAGTCAAGCATGTGGAACCTCGAACTTCTAACATGCCAAACCTCCTTTTCAAATTGTGGGATGCAAGGGCAATCTCCTCCTCTGCATCATTCCATGTTCCAAGCCAAGGAAAATGAAACAAAGAAGGAGATTGAAATAAAAGATGGTGGTGGAACAAGGGTTGCAAACAAGAGATAAAGGTAGCCAAAATAAAATGGGAATTAAAGGACAACAATGACGTTGTACAAGAACACTAGGTTTTAATGGTGAGAATTCAAATTTAACCTCCTTGAATAGGAACTTCTCACTATTATCTCAAGAAAACATGAGGAGGACTCTATGAAAATGGTGAAGAACATGAATTCTCATGCAAAAATACTCTTAGCTTAGGGTGCTAGATGTTGTAATAGAAGCCATGGGTGTCACCAAGTCACTTCACTCCTAGACCTACAAAATAAAGCAAAGTGTAAACAAGAGAGACCCAAAGATCCTAGAAAACAAAACAAAGGAACAAGGCCTCTAAGAGGTAAGCAAAAGCTCCATTAACAAAACTGAAAATATAAGGGAAGTGTGTACAAAAGAAAGTTCCAGGGGGAGCCAAGGTTTTTGAGAGGAATCGAAGAATCAAGGTGAGGAAACAAACCCTAAACTAAGAGAATGAGGAAACAAACCCTAGACTAAGAGAATTGCATCCAATCTAGAGAATGTGGACAAGGAAAATGCATCATGACGGACTGGAAAGCAAAAGAAATAGCATTTAGTTCCATAGGAAACTAGCAAACTCTTGGAGAACAATGAAACAAAACTCGCTAATGAAAAAATTGTGTGCAATGTTCCACATATACATAAAATTCAAAGAAACAAATGGAAGGAATACCCAAAAAAGTAAAAAGCAAGGTCACATAACAAAAGATGGAAGTGGCCACGACTTGTCAAATAGAGTGAATACTAGATAACTAAATTAAACTAAAGAGAATGATAAAAAACCAATAAAGAGACAACAATTAAACAAGAATAACGCACCTCTTACAAATTATGCCAAGTACAATAGCCTACTACAACAATTAAAACAAAGTATTTATACATAATTATAACACTTTGACAAAACTTTTACTACTATCTTTTCCCTATAATTTTTGTTGTTGTTGACATTCTCATATCAAAAACTCAATAAATTTTTATAAATTTTTTACCCGTATTTTTATTCACATTTTCAATGTTTAATGACCTTGACTTAATTGTTAAATCTCACCTTATATCTTTTACACTAAGCATTATTACTAAATTTATTGATCCATACCTAATTTTAATTCTCAACTTAAATATATCACCAAAATTAAACCCCAACATCATCTTCTTTCTCCATCATTAAAATCACCATTCTTAATCTTAATATTTTAACCATAATAATATCTAATACCCAATAAACATGTTTCCAAATAAAACCTACAAGCCACCAAGCCACCATATGAGGACTCTACCACTATCATAGTACACAAGAATCCGGTGCATATAATATGAAACGGAAACAAGGACTTTAATAAACCCGCGGGATCAATCCAGAGACAAGTTTTGTATTTCAATCAAAATCTACAAGGTAGAATGACAAACTGATATTACTATTTTACAAAAATTTGGGGATGGTCAATTTTACAAAAATTTGGGGATGGTCAATCAGGCAGGGGCCAAACGGACAGAATAGACTGACATTAACTTTACACGAAGCCTAGCTTGCCCGTATTTTGATCCTTCAGTTTGGACCCTCCTAAAAACGTGGGTAGGTTAAGGAACTCAGTGTAACCTCGTCTTCGTTAAACAACCTTGTGCAATTGTATAACAAGGGGCTATTCAATAAAGAAAACCAGAATGGGTGATTACCCACAGCCCTATCCACCCACAACAACTACTAAAGGAAGTGTAGTCCATGAACTCCATGCATAGTATCATAGAGTTATCAAGTGATCCATAGGTATATATAACAAGAATATACCCAAAACAATGGATTGCAAAGAATTTGTAGATGTTAGTAAACAGATAACGTGGTTAATCACATGTCCCCAGAGTTATCCAAGTGATTTGAATTCAAGACCTTTGGCTCTGATACTATGATTGTCGTTATTCCAAAACCTACAGATGCTAGTAAAAGGATGCATAGCCAGAGATAGTTAAACACGTCACTAAACATATGATGAGTGTTAAATTATCTAATGCGCAACACAAAATGTCTCCTCTCATCTTCTATGGCCTTTTTATTAAGATCAGCTAAATAATGTATCAGAACAGTGAAAAAAACTCAGAGAATCTTGAATTTGAGTTGCATAGGAAAAAAGACCAACCTCCAAACGACTTAAGGGTTCCTCAAGTTATGGATTACTCTAGATTCATCTATTTATTTGAGTTATAACGAATCAACTAGTTTTTTACCGTCAATGAATATAAAAAAGAAAACATTAGTAGGAAACAATTTTGATTCTAGTTTTGACAGAACAGATTTTATGGACAAGCTTTTAGTATCAAGTTTGTACCAAGTACATGAACAGTTTACCTCAAAAGAGGATCGTACCTACTACACAGAGTATGAAAGAATGTGTACCTACTAGATTGTTCCTACCTAAACAGAGGAGGACAGAATGTGTACCTTTCACGCAAAGTCTTGTACGAACCACCATTTACTGAAGGTAGGCCAAACGAAAGAAGAGAGATTCGTATTCCTCGTCAGTGGTCCCCCCTGAGTCTCTCTTCGCTGGCATTTTCTGACAAATTGGAGAGATATAAAAAGCATTCAATAGTGCAGAGTGCAAACACTTTCCTAATTATATGTAAATGCGGCCATTCTACATAAATGATAGATAATCTATGCTAGGGGCTTTTACCTTAAAAAGAAAGCTAAAGAACCGAGGACTCTGGTCTCATCTTCCTTCCAATGGCAAACCCTCTTTACCTTTTGCACAGCAGAGCACATTGCAAATCTTGAACAACGCCAAAACCAATAAGCAAGCAACTGTCAAAGGAATTGAAGGCAAATGAGTTTTACACCCTTAAGATTTTCTTGCACGTAATTTCATTTTAAATTTTAAAAATAAATAAATCAATAAACAAAGTGGGTTGAAATTTGAATCTCTATATGCAGGCGATTATTACCAGGTTAAAGCATATCTACTCCTCCCCTCGAGCGGTTAGCGTCGTAGAAATCCAAATCTATCTACGGTTGTACATCCTAGCATCCTGCACCAAATTAAAATAGCCCAAGCAAAGACAAACGCGGAGGAAAAAAATGAAAACTTATATTAACTTAGATGCAAGGTACAAATAAAATGTAATGTTAATATTAAAGTTAAATTTTCATATAAAATTCTCAATGAGTAAATTAAGAGCATGGCTAGCGGAATGTGTATCTGCATATATTGAGAATGTAGATAAATAGAGAAGAGAATATGACAAAAAAAAATGTAAATGCAAAGACTAGGAGAATCCCAGAGTAACATAATTTGTATCCCAAAATAACATAATTTGTATATAGGGAGACTATAACAAAACGTGCGCTACGTGATTCCAGGGTCAACCGAAGAATCTACGTACTTTTTTTTTGTCTTCCGGCTTGTCATCTCATTTCTTACTTTCACTGGTTTCATTTTCACCTATCTATCTCTGCTTTGCCTCCCGCAACAAAGTGAAATAGGGCAAACAATCGCCGTTCTTTGCCATCAATGAAATGAAATATAAATAAAGCAAGCATTTGTGGGAGACAGTTCTGATTCTAGGTTTGAGCAGTTTAACGTCAAATGACCAGTACATGAGCAGTTTAACGTCAAATGAGCATCGTACCTGCCAACCTGTAGGACAGAATGTGTTCATTCAGGCAAAGTCTTGAACGAACCACCATTTACTGAACGTACGCCAACCACAAAAGAGAACACTGTTCGTATTCCTCGTCAGTGGTCCCCTCCGACTCACGAGTCTTCATTTTTCGCCGGCATTTTCTAAGAAACTGGAGAGATATAAAAAATATTCAATGCTGCAAAGTGCAACCAGATTTCTAATTATATGTAAATGTGGCCATTCTAATTAGAGATAAATGAAAGATAACTCATACCTCGGGCTCTCTTAAAAAGAAAACTAAAAGACGGACGCCTCTGGCCTCATCATTTTACTCAATGGCAAACCAAGTCAGAGCACATTGCAAATCATGGACCAAGCTAAAACCAATAAGCAAGCAATGGTCAAAAGAATTAAAGGCAAATGAGATCTACACCATTAAGATATCCTTGCCTACAATTTCATTCTGAAATTTAAAAATAAATAATTCAATTAAAAAAAAGGGTTGAACCATAGAGACCATGAGATCATTTTTAAGGCTATATGACCCTGAGATCATTCTTAAGAATACCTGCTTCTCCACTCCCGTGGTTAGCTTCCTAGAAATCCAAATCTATCGTCTGTTGTGCATCCTGCAACAAATTAAAATTGCCGAGGCAAAGACAACCAAGGAGGAATATATATAAACCAAGATGTACGGAACAAAATAAAATGTAATGTGTTAATATAGCTCATAGCCATATAATCATAAGATCTTAAAGTTAAATATTAATAAAAAAAACTCACAATGACTAAATTAATAGCATGGTTAACCATTTACCTAAATCGGACTGACATAATCAGAATGTGTACCTAAGTAGATTGACATCATATATAAATAAAGAAAACCTTTTCGCAAATTACTCTCCAGCACGGGTAATTTCACAGAGCCCCTATCCACCCACAATATCTACGGAAGTGCATGGAATCCATGATCTCCGTGCGTAGTATCCTTCTTATTTTTGTTAGCTAGGGTTATCAAATCGTCCATTAGTATACATAACATTCAATACTGCAAAGTGCAAACACTCCTCTAATTATATCTCAATGCTGACATTCTAATAAGAGATAAAATGGCTTATAACCATACCTCTGGTCTCATCTTCTTCCCTATGGCCAACCCTCTTTACCTGTTGCAGAGCAGAGCACGTTGCAAATCATGGACAACGCCTAAACCAATAAGCAAACCACTGTCAAAACAATTGAAGGCAAATGAGATTCACCCTTAAGATTTCCTTGCACGCAATTTCACTTTGAAATTTAAAAATAAGTAGATCAATAAATAAAGAGGGACGAACCTCTCCTGTGAATAGGACCATGAAATAATTCTCAAGGCTATATGCTGGCTATTATCTACCACTAAAGCATACCTACTCCAGTGGTTAGTTTCTTAGAAATCCAAATCTATATTCTGTTGTACATCCTGCAACAAATTAAAATCGTCTAGGCAAAGACACACACTGAGGTAAGAAAGGAAAAAAAATTAATATTAACATCAAGAATAAATAAAATGTAATGTTATTCCAGCTCACGGATACATAATCATCAAAATATCAAAGTTAAATTTTAATATAAAACTCTCAGTGAGTAAATTAAGAGCATGGTTAGCAATTTTCCTAAACCACAATGACATAATCAAATTTGTACTTGTATAGATTTTTTTTTAAAAAGCTTCTTTATATTAAGATAAAAAGATTGTACATATTCTTGTGGTCGATTTTAACGATGCTAGTTATTTTCATTTATATTATCCCAGGACTTTTATTTTCGAAACTTCTGGTCACATTCAGTTCACTTTATAGAAATTGTGTCCACTTACAGTTCGCTAATAAAAAATCAAAATCTTCTGCATAATGCATAAATTGTCTTCTAAGAGTACTTAATAAAAAATAACTTATCAATTTTTTGTGAGATGCAGCCCAGTTTTGTTTGTGAGATGCAGCCCAGTTTTGTTCCCCATAATATGGTGAAATTGGATATGCTGAAAAATACTTACTAAATTTTTGATGCGCTTTATCCAATTAGTTAATATAGGAAGATTGAAATTTATGTAATCTTTTACCCGGAACAACAATGTTTTTTGCATCTCCATATATTTGTATCCTTTTCCTGTCTAAACCTCTGTACTTGTATGGTTTGACGGATAGAAACAAACAGAGAAAGAATATGACAGAATTTGTATATGCAAAGACTATAAGAATCCCAGAATGACATAATTTGTACATATGGAAACTATAACAAAACGTGCTATCTTTCCAGGACCAACCGAAGCATGTACCTAATTATTTTTCATCTTCAGGTTTGTTATCTCATTTTCCCAATTGCACTACAGACCATATCTACCCTGCCTTGGAAAGTTTGAGGAAAAAAAACACCATCTAGCACAGATTAAAAGAGATTGAAATAGATAGAAATAAGAATCGTTTAGCAAGAATTACCAAACAATTACTGACGCCCTATGCGTACCAATTATCTAACCGGCCACTTCCAATTTTGGACATAATTATTAGTAAAATAATCTGAATAACTGATTAAAAAGTAAAACAAACAAAAGCATACCTGCCAATCCACTTCACTGGGTAGCCTAAATAGAAATCCAACATCACTGGTTTCATCTTTACTAATCTATTTCTACTCTGCGTCCCGCAACAAAATAAAGTCGGACGAACATTGCAAGCTCACTGTAAAATTATGAAAAATAAATAAAAATCCAAAAGCAACCATTATAATCCAAACAAAACTAAAAACTCAATAACATTATGATAAAGAAAAAAATAAATATAAAAGCAACCATTCCAATAAAAAGTAAGGTGCATGGCCATGCAATGGAGCAAACACATATCAACCCAAAAAAAAAGAAACCAGAAGACGCGGAACAGAGCAGAGTAGAGAAGAAGATGAAATTCAGAGTATGTTGGCTCTCCGCATGTGTTATATCCTCTTCTTTTCAAACAATTATACTTTTTTGCTTTTCCGACGTTGCAGAGGAAGTGGGCATTCCATCCGAACAACCATTTCTCCACAAAATTTGAAATCACCGAAATTCAACTTTCACAAAGGTACTACCGGTTCCGCTTTCACCAGAATTTGATATCCGCTTTGACTGTCTGTCTGCTTTTGTCTATGTACGGAGAACCCGAGGTATTTTAGAGGACGAAAAGCCTTATTTTATAGGCAACGAATTATTTATTTATTTAATCATATCTGGTGCTTCTTCATCGCTGTACGTGGGAACTTGGAAGGAACAGATATGTTACATGCAATTAAATGCTATTCGGGTTAAGACAACGTTTTCCTAAGTATGTAAACATAAAAATGCAGGTTAATCAACATTTTAATTAAAAATAATATTTTCATAAGGGTTTTCCTAAATAATAATAGAGTATATATTAATTAAAGAGTTACAATATTTTAATTGAAAATAATATCTTCATAAATGTTTTATAAATAATATAGGTAATGATATCTGTTATTAATTATGAAAATTTATAAAAATATATTTTTAAAATTTATTTATATGTTTTTTAAAATGAAATGATAAAAAAATATATTTAGAAAATTTTATTATATGTTTTTTTTAAATGAAATTATAAAAAAATATATTTTTAAATTTATTTATATGTTTTTTAAAATATGTTAGGACATTTTATATTTTTGTTAAGTAAAGCATTAGATTGATAGTATATTTTGAAATTTAGTATAATTAGATAATTAAAAAATATATAATATAGTTTCAATTTTCTTAGTTATCACAAAAGAGATGCACATTTTTGGTATGATGTTTTGCTAATTGATCAACCCACAATTTCACTATATAATCTGTGAAAAATTATTTATGTTTCCAATATTAATTATTAACCCACCTCACACCCATAAGTTTTGATTATCCATAAATTTTGCAATCCCATCTCAAATTTATCAACTAAATAAAACCCTTGACCCCAAAAATAAAACCCTATACCAGAATCATCTTCAATGATTATGATCACCATTCGAAAGACATCCTGACAATGATTATGGTGATATTCAATACCCAACAAATACGTTTCCAAAGAAAAACTTCAATCCACTGTATGAGGGCTCCACCACTTTCATACCAATAAGTATCTGGTGCATTTAATATGAAAACGGAAACAAGGACTTCGATACACCCACGGGATCAGTCATGAAAATCTACAAGCAGAAATGACAAATTGATAATAGTTTTACAAAAATTTAGGGGATGGTTCAATCAGGCAGCAGGAAGACGGGTAGAGGAGACTAACTTGAACTTTACACGACGCCTAGCTTGCTCGCATTTTGATCCTTCATTTCGAACCGTCCTAAGCACGTGGGTAGGTTAAGTAACTCCGCGTAATACCATCTTCCTTCAACAATGTTGTGCAATTGAAGAACAAGCAACTATTCAACCAAGAAAACCTTTCTGCAAGTGCTCCCAGCACGGGCGATTCCCAGAGCCCTATCCACCCACAACAGCTACGGAAGAAAGTGCAGTCCATAACCTCCGTATCCTTCTTATCTCGTTCACTGGAGTTATTAGGTCATCCATAGGTATATATAACAAGATCAATCGATTGCAAAGTGCCTTTTCTAATCTTCTATACCATTTTATTTAGATCAGAACATGGAAAAAAATCTGAAAAAATCTCGAGTTCGACTTGCATGGGAGGAAAGGCCAAACCCCAAACGACATATATGGATTACTCTCATCCTAGATTCATCTATTTCTTTGAGTTATGATGGGTTAATTAATCTAGTTCTTTACTATCAATGAAATATGAAGAAAGCATGGATTAGTAGGAGACAATTCTGATTCTAGTTTTGAGAGAACAGATTTTATGGACAAGGTTTTAGTATCAACTTCGGACTAAGCACGTGACCAGTTTACCCCACAAGAGGATAGTACCTACCAGATTGTTCCTACCTACACAGAGTATTACAGAATGTGTACCTTTCTCGCGCAGACTGAACGTAAGCCAACGTCACGCAAAATACAAAAGAGAATAATGGTAGTATTCCTCGTCAATGAGAGATATAAAAAGCATTCAATACTGCAAACTTGCAAAGTGCAAGTAAATGCGGCCATTTTAATGAGAGATAACTGATAGATAATCCATACCATGCGCTTTTACCCTAAAAAGAAAACTAAAGAACCGACGCCTCTGCTCTCATCTTCTTCCCACTGGCAAACCCTCTTTACCTGTTGCAGAGCAGAGCACATTGGAGATCATGGACAACACTAAAACCCTTAACCAAATGAGATTTCCTTGCACGCAATTTCGTTTTGAAATTTAGAAATAAATAAAGAGGGTCGAACCTCTCCTGTGAATAGGACCATGAAATAATTCTTAAGGCTATATGCAGGCTAAAGCATACCTACTCCTCCCCTCCAGTGGTTAGCTTCTTGGAAATCCAAATCTATCTTCTGTTGTACATCCTGCAATAAATAGAACTCACCTAGGAAAAGACAAAACTGAGGCAAAATATGAACATTATACCTGATGTAAGGAACAAATAAAATGTGATGTTAATACAGCTCACAGCTACGTAATCATCCCGATATTAAAGTTAAATTTTGATATAAAACTCTCAATAAGTAAATTAAGAGCATGGTTAGCAGAATTTATCTCAATAAGTAAATTAAAAGCATGGTTAGCAGAATTTACCTAAATTGGAGTGATATAATCAAAATGTGTACCTGCATAGATTGAGAGAATGTAGACAAACAGAGAAGAGAATATGACAGAATTTGCAAATGCAAAGACTTTGAGAATCCCAGAATTACATCATTTGTATATGGGGAGACTATAACAGAACATGCACTACATGATTTCAGGGCTAACCGAAGAATGTACGTAGTTATTTTTCATCTTCCGGCTTGTTATCAAAGTTCCCCAATATCACTGCACACCATATAAACCTTGCCCTGGAAAGTTTGAGAAAAGAAACACCACTTAATATGGAATGAAATACATAAATTTAGATATCAGTAACAAAATAAGAATCATTGAGCAAGAATTGCCAGAGATAACCAACCATAAAACAATTACCAAGCCTCTATGCGTAGCCAAAATAATCTGGATATGTACTGCTGATTAAACAAAGGAATACCTGCCCATCCACTTCAATGGGTAGACTAATAGAAATCCAAATATCACTGGCTTCATTTTCACCTATCTATCTCTGCTCTCTGCTCTGCCTCCCGCAACAAAGTGAAATCGGGCAAACATTGCTAGCACACTGTATAATTATGAAAAAGGTTCAAAAACTAATCCAAAAGCAACCATGGCAATCCCAACAAAACTAAAAAAACAATAAAGAAAATGGACTGTAAAAAATAAAATGCATGGCCATGCAATGGAATAAACACATATCAACCCAAAATAACAAGAAACCAGAAGAGGCGGAGCAGAGCAGAGCAGAGACGAAGATGAAATTCAGAGTATGTTGGCTCTGAGAATGTCTTATATCCTCTTCTTTTCAAACGGTTATGCTTTTTGCTTTTCTGACATTGCAGAGGAAGTGGCATTCCATTCGAACCACCATTTCTCCACCAAATTTGAAATCACCGGAATTGAACTTTCACAGAGATATTACCGGAATTTAATTTCCGCTTTCACCGGAATTCGACATCCGCTTTTGTCTGTGTACGAAAACCCAGAGATATTTTAGGAAAAGCACGAAAAGTAAAAAACAACGTATTTTAAGATTTTCTATTAATAGAAACTGTTTTAATAAGCCCTTTTAGCATCTATCGCCCGATAAACTGATTTAGGAAAAGAACAAAAAGAAAGAAAAACAACAGACAAAAAAGGCGATAAACTGATTTAGGAAAAGAACAAAAAGAAAGAAAAACAACAGACAAAAAAGGAAAAAAACAACAGATTTTCTATTAATAGAAACGGTTTAATAAACTGATATGACCCGTACATCCAAGGGACTGACGATTAAGAAAAAGAAAAATAATCCTGTTTACAGTATTATTATTTTGAAAAAAGTACCATCAACATATTAACCCCACCTAAATGAAAAAAATACCATCAGCCTAGTAACGCCATCAACATATTAACCCATCTAAATATTCTATAAGTTAACTCTATGAGAAGAGTACCAATATAGAGGGAGCCTTCAGCGATAGACTGTGAGAAGAGCACCAATATAGAGAGAGCCTTCAGCGATAGAGTATTGAATTTTCGAGATCTTTGATAGCAAATGGTCGGAAATCACAAAATATTTTATTTTATTGGTATATTTTGTATTTTAATAGTATAGATATGTATTAAATAGTGATTTAATATGAGTTTAGAGGGATTTAATTTGGCATCTAATTTTTTTTATTTGCAATTTTTTTATAAGATAATATTATTTA
>APFE030609495.1:96933-108069 GCA_000404065.3 Pinus taeda | reverse complement strand
CGTCGAACATCACGCAAAATCTATCGGTCGAAGGCCATTAATTTAAACCTGTCGCCAAAAGTGAGAAACTTGCCATTGAGGCATGCAAGCTTCAAAGTACTAAAAGGGTTGTTCCTAGGTCAACTTCTTGGATAATGAGCTCATGTCGACAAGAAGTGATCAATCATAGGAGGGCCTTAATGAATCCCACATCTACGACATAGAACGAAGCAAATGATTTTGGAGGTGAAAACGATCTAATGATACAGGGTTCAGGGTGGCGATCATGAAAGAATGGAGCGTGAATGTATTGCAGCAAGTGAGACATAGGTGAATTCTCTAACTGACTTCTCTTGAACATATTGGCGACACTGACGACGGATTGGTAGTGTTAACCCCAAATATGGATGGTGTGATGGACCAATGGTGATATGACCAGTGAACGGAACAACCCAACCCGACTCGGATGCAGAGAGAAAGTGTCATGTTCAAGAGCGACTTACTACCAATAAAGTTTTTTCAAGTTTTCTTCCCAATTTTCCCCAGTCATCGCTGACTAGTACCTCTTTATTTTTGTCAAGCTTGAGGAGGATAACATATGCTTGTTCTATAATTTTCCCTTCGGGTGAACCTGTCATTATATTTTAACGAGCCTAGCGACAGTGAAACTCGTTCTCATCCATTTGGACGAGTTTGTCGCTATTTGGTTTTAACGAGTTTAACGACAAAGATAAGTCGGTCCTTTTCAATTTTAGAGAGTCTAAAAGGGACGGAAAGGAAACTCCAAAGATTCTTTTTCGTCATATAATCCCTTAAGTCCAAAAAAGCATAAAATAATACGAAAGGGATGAATGTTTGGTAATTTTAACGAGCCGAACAAGACAAGCGCTCGATCTTTTTGTGTAATAATCCCTCAAGTCCAAAAAGATTAAAATCTAGAGGAGGGATAGCACTTCCGATGAATTTAACGAGCCGGAGAGGCTAATCACTCGACAACCTTTTTATATTTTACGAGTAAATTGAAAAGAGCTTAAAGGAGACTCGTTTTTCGAGGAACGAGCGATGATTTCGGGTAGCGGCTGATTCCAGGTAAGTTTTGGAATTTTCCAATCATGGCAGTGTCACAAGGTTGGCTAATAGAATCACTCTTCGCAGATGTTCCTTGAAAGGGGTAAACAATCAAATGGAGGCGAATGATCAGCTAAAACAGAGTGGAGGTGACGAAGAGAACACGACCAAGGCTCAAAAGTTGATGATAATGCATTCACAATGGTTATTTACCAGGGATTGGTTCATTTTTTAATGAGCTTAAACTCTGGGGGAAACATTTTCTCATTGCTTATGTTTATTTTTTAACGAGCTTGAATTCCACATTAAAACTACTTGTGCCAGTCATATAATAAGGATATCTCATCTGAGATGCCATTTTTTATGGAGCTTGCACCTTTTAAAGCTTTGTCCCGGATCCTTTCTTTATGCAAGCTAGGAAACAACCAATCCTACGAGTTTAAAGGGTTAGAGGACCTACAAATTTTAAAAAATAAATGGTCACTCTTCGCTTACATGCCAAAAGGTTTGCATTCCCCCAGGTATAATGAAAAAATTCCATATAGAAGCTCTTACTTTTGCAAGATAGTTTCCATCCACGTCGCAGATAGAAACACTTCTTGGCTTAGTCCATCTGGACCAGGGTGGTTCTAAATCCCAACCTCCTAACCTTGACGAGGGAATCTTATTCTGGTCTAACTCCCTTTTCCTGTAAGGATGGGTGTCGGACTAGTCATCTTCTTCCGCGAAAACCTACTTTATACCTAGAGTTTCCCTGCCAAAGCAGGCTAAGGTGCATGCCCCCTGGGTTTCAGCCATATCCTACTGTTGTGGCCAGCAACAAACCCCCCTATTTCATTTAAGTGTTTGTCCAAAATGCTAAATGAATGGGGACCCCTAGTTTAATTTTGCGAAAAATCAAGTTTTCCTTCTTCAAAATAAGGTTACCATCGTAAGCTTAGAGAGGTCTTTTGAATATTTTTAAACCTAAGTCTACGATAAGGTAAAGGTCTTTAAAAAAATTGCATTACGAAAAAGGATAGGAAATGCCTTCATTCCCTTATAAAATTGGTATGCGTAAGACCCCCGTGTTAAGCCTAACATTGCATCGCAGTAAAGTAATGCTCATAAGGAAAAACCTCAAAGATCTGCTGATCTGCGATAACACCGATCGCAAGATCGCATATCGAAGAAATAAACTGGCAATACTTGACAAACATCAAACTTCTGTGATCCGCGATATTGCGATCGCCGCGATGGCGCAATCTTCAATCTTGCGATTTGCGATTAGCGCGACTTGCGATGGCACGATCTTCAATGTAACGTGAGCAAATCATGAATCATTTAATCACGAATCCTTCGGGCGCGCCATTCAAAGAAAAGTCACTTACCATAATCTGACCCCAGACCATGTGCTTTTAATGATAGTAAAAGGATTAGTTGTCAGTTATTAAATGAAATGAAGACGCGTGATTTTCTAAAGAATTATTTCACCTAAGGTGGCATATTTGGTATATCTGTTGCATTTAAAACTCTCCCATCACCTTTCTCAATCAGTCATTTCCACTTCACTCGTAATCTACAGGAACAAAGAGTTAAGAAGATTCAAAGCCGAACGCAGGAGCAGATGGGAAAGAAACATAAAGCCCAAGGCTCCGAGACGAAGGAAAAGACGAAGGAGATGGTGCCCTTGTATACAAACACTGCATGCAATAGGGACGCAGGAATTTCGACCTGGGAAGGCATGTATAGGCTGCTGGAGGAAGAAAATCCTAAAGTAATGAAGGTTAATAGCGCCGCGGGCCCACAAAACTCTTCCGAGGCATCCTTAGAGGAGCTGGCATGTTTGTTTCTTCACCGAATAGCAACTAGACCCAAAATTTTGCCGTATACAGATATGATCAGGTGGATACTTGACAATGCAGAGTTACAAGGCAGACAATTCAAAGTTTAGGGACATTGGCTCATAGGATCATTCACCGCGCAAGACTTAAAGCTTATGTATCATCTTCCCGAGCCCCAGATGACCTACAATACACAATTTGTCAAGAAATTTGCAGCAGAGAACCCAAACCTGGCAGAAACCACTAAAGAATGGACCAGAAGGGAGGAGCCGCTAAAAAGGGACAAAAACGATATGTACAGCACTGGTTCCCTCACCTCTCCGTATTGTTTTGCTGCGGCCATGCTTTGCAGGCTATTTGGGATGCCAGACATAAATAAATTTTCGTCTGAATGTGTACCACTCATAGACGCTGCCACAAACGCCGATCTCGTGGATTGGGCCAAGATATTTTCTGATAATCTATACACTGCTGTTATGAATTACCGGTCTAAGAGATCCTTGTCTCAAAGGGTCTATCCTCCTTTTTATCTGTCTGCTTATATTATGGATTATATTTGCTATGTATCTAAATTCCCCAATATGGGTTGGAAATGGACTACCCAGGACCCGTCACATATTCATGTTTATCATAAAGTATTATGGGATTCCCAGTTCGCCCCTCCCTTCGATCAGATTTTCCACGGGCTTATCTTACCCCTATATAGGATGATATATGGCGAAGAACCCCCAAGGTGCTCACCCAAAGCGCAAATAGACATCATCCCCATCGCAAGATGGCTCGGGGAAGAATGGTTCACTTACATTAGAGTGTTTGGGAGCACTGCACCTCCACATGTCCTACCTCTATATGTGCCCGACAAGCTTTTGGCTAGGGAAATTGCCTATCAGACTTGCTCAGAAGGCGGCCTAACCAAAGAACTAAAAGACAAGAAGAAGGCCATATGGCCTCAGTTTCCTGTAGCTTGTGGGGCCTTCTCATTATTCGATGTAGGGCACGCTTTCGCCGAAGTAGAGAATGTGACGTCTCTACAGTTATTTAAATTCCCCGCTCGACCTTTTGACCTAAATAATGTTGCCCATTATTTCACTATAAGTGTCAGAATAAAAGTGTTCGTTGGAAAGAAACGTTTATTTGATGATTTGTTTCAAAGTAAAAGTTCACTCCAGGAAGTTTTGCGAGAATCTCGGTCGAGGTTGTCCCCAGATGACCTCCAAAGATTTTTGATATATAGAGAAAGAAGGCTAGCCAGTGTTCCCCTAGAAAAGCTGCGACTGCCCGCCAGAGAACCGACTCCTAGCGTTAGCCTCAGTGGAAACTCCAGTACTTCCAAATCCAAATCTAACGCTGCCCAAGGAACGCCTGAACGTTCTAAAAAGTCTTCAAGCGACCAAGAAAAAAGCGAAGAAATAGGTAAAGATACAGCTCAGTCAAGTGCAATGTCGCAACAGCAAGTTATCGCCTCCCCACCAAGAGCTGTCCCTCCTCCCGTCATTAAATCACCACTCGTCACAACAGAGCTCGACAAAGAATGGGAAAACTTCAACGAGCTAATCAGCCTTGAAGGGCAAGTCCCAAGAACACCTGTGAGCAATGCACAGGTAACACAGGAAATGGTTTCGACCATGGTCGGTAGTGTCTCAAAAACGGAGCATAGTCATATCACTTCGCCTTCTGAGCTTCTACTTAGTGTAGAAGAAATTCCCCCACTAGATGTATTCTATAGTCCCCCCAACATAAAGTAGTTGTGAGGAGACAAAGAAAGAAGAGAAAGCTAGAGAATACACTCTCACAGGACGCTGAACATTTAGACGTCTTATGGAAAGACCCTAACAACAACCCGACAGAAAATCTCATGAAATTGTCTCAGATCGCAGGAGCATACGCTTCTGCGACTATCGGCAAGGCGTCGGAAGTTCAACAACTGTTGAGGGAACAAGAAAACCAAATACAGCTACTACAACAACAGCTACAACAAGCCAATGCTAGTATTGAAGTGTCCAAACAACTCGAGAAACTACAAGAAGACTTTCAGCAAATGCAGATAAGCTATCAAAGAAGCCTAGACGAAAAAGGAAAGCAGTTGCAAGATTTACAAGAAATACACAAGGAGGACGAGCCCAAGCTTGCCGAATTTGTTTCAGAGTCTACTGGCTTAAATGAGCAACTTCTGCAGCAACAGGAAGAGTAGCGACGTAAAATATCGCAGTGGAGTCACTATTGCGAGCTGAGCGATAAACTCACCAATCAAATGACAGACTTGCGAAGTGACTACGACCAGGTTGACAGACAAGTGATAGAGTATCTAGCTTGGCAATATGGAGAGGAAGGGAAGAGAGAAAATGCACCCAGAATAAACGAAAGCCATAAGGAATTGCTCTTTAACAAATGGGATGATCAAATCAGGCAGGCAGAACAGGCGGCAGAGACAGCGGCGACACAGGCAAGCATTCTTATCGACTGTGTAAATGAAAATTTACACAGAGCCAACTTAATCACATAAAACCACCCCGGGATACCTACCAAACAAGTCACGAATACAGGCAGAATAGAAACAGAAGGCGCAGGAAAAGGGAAAAGCAATCCAGGCATTGAACAACTTGAATTGGGAGTGTTACTGGGCATACTTAGTCAAGCCACACAGTCAATGGATGACTGTGAAATGCATCATAAACTCAGCCGAGAAAGTAGTGCCAGCTCTCATAGATTCTGTTTTCGCAACCCAGCTCAGCGCAGAAGTCGGCCAACCGACTCTTCTCAAATCCATGATGAACACTTGCAGTTTTAAGGACCAAATTCAAAAGTAGCTTATTTTTACTAGTTTGTTGTTTCTTTTTTAGATTAGAAAAAGGACGGTCATTTGAGAACCGTATCCTAAAATTTTGTAAAAACACTATTATTAGAATTAGGAAATAGTATTTTAACCCTTCTCATGCATTTAGAGAAGGGTCTAGAGATTTGTCAAAAACTTATCCTCAGAACATGCACTTCTGCACCCTCAGAGGAGGTTTTGATGAATGGATGGATCGAGATTTATTTTTATTTGCATTTCGATATCTGCTACTAATGTTGCACTTTTGTACTCTTGGTAGATGTTAGAACAAGTAGAGATAGATCGTTTTTGCTTGAAGCTTATGGGTAGAATTAGTCATAAATGATACTTTTATCTCTTGGCGATTTCGGCTTATATTCCTTAAGTGATTTATAGTTTTCAGTTGTTTATATGTTATTGCATGAATGTATGGGTTACCATTTGGCACTTCTGTACGGTGGAGTCATATTGTTTATGTCTGACATATGAATAGCTTATCATGCGATATACTGTTCACAACTATTTTGCCTAACTTCTTATGCAAAGTGGTTTATCTTAAATGGTTTCTATTCTTATGATCGCTGAATGATCTTTATTACCAGTTATTGTTTGAAATCTCTTTAGATCGCATAATAGAAGATATACATCCCGGGTTAACATAGATTTGATGTGTTGTTTCTCACTAGATTACAATAGCATAGAGTTAGTTTAAAGAATCCGAATTAGATTAGCTTTAAAGTACTCTTGGATCAGCATTATTCAACTCTAACACACACACACACACCCTTAGATTGGGAAAATGGTCCCATTATCCCCAGTCGGACCCGCTATACCAAACGGATAAGGAGCTGCCAACCAAGGTCCGGACCGGGTGGGTATCCCCCTTGTTGTCGAACCGATTTTTGGGGCTTCAACATATTTGGTGCTAGAAGGAGGCCTGAACATAGTGTCTATTGGAATGATTTTTAATTGTAACATTTGAATCTAGATGGCTGCTCACAAACTTCCCATTTGGAGTTGCATCCATGTTCCTACCTCCTCCAACACTCCACCTGAAGTGGTAAGACTCTTGTCTTAGGTAAAATTCAATGGTAAGAATAATTCTTCTGCTTTTAATCATGCTCTTCAATTTATTCAAAGAGTTTCAAGTTATGATGTTCAAAGAATTGATGAAGGCGTTTTATGCAGAATTTTTACTCTTACATTCACGGTGGAAGCTAGAAAATGGTGCAGAACCCTCCCAGTTGCATCAATTCACAGCTGGGACCAATTCGTCAAGACTTTCATTGTTGAATTTGATTGTTATGACTATGACCAGGTATATGATGAAATTGATTATCTACGGAAACAAGATGAATTTGTTAGGGATTTTAATATGCGATTTCATCTTAATTGTCTAAAGTACGATCTTGAAAGTGAACTCATAGATGAAGATTCTTCAGATTCTGTTGAGCATTCCCTGCCTCCTATGTCTGATCAAGAAAAAATTAGTTCAAGTTTTGTCTCATTTTCTTCTAATATGAATGAGAATTCCAATTTGAATATACAAATCAGCCATGATGAAGAAAGTCCCCAAAACCTAGGAGTCATGCATGCTCTAATGCAAGAAGACAAAAGCGAGAATGCTGGAGGAAAGTCTGCCTTGGAACCAGGAGATGACTTTGATACAAGGTCAGATAATATCGTTGCAAGTCAACAAATGCAGATGCCAAGGTTAGAACAGCAAACTATTTCTCTTTAAAAAAGAATCAGTACACAAAGGTATGATCTAAAACCGGATGTCTATGTTGAGTCTGATGAACGAAGATTTTTTCATGATAATAGTTTTAAATGTGTTGCTTCAGAATCACACTTCTCTCTTTATCCTGATGTTTTTAATGATGATAACTTTTCCCCTCTCAACATTAAAGATATTTCAAAAAACACAGAGGATAATTCAAATAAGTCATTCTTAGATTTTCAAAATAAAGAGATAGCTATAGAACATCCCTTGATTGTTTCCAAGCAAGAAACACTTGAATCTCCTTGTCTGAAAATATATGACCAAAAGGAAGGATCTGGGGAAACTTATAAAATTAGTTATGATGGTTACTTTGCCAAGGACGATGTTATTAATTTATCTCAAATAACTCATCAAAGCTCAAAAAATGAGAGATATTCTAATTTGGAAAACATATCATTCAATCCTCATTTCAAAGCCAAAGATCATTCGCCTGATTTTATTGACCAAGACAATATCCCGATCTATGATTCATATCACGAAGAAACCCTCACGCCTGTTCACAATCATAGTTTGTCTTCTGATTCACAAGACCTGGCCAGTTCTTGTGAACAACAAAATTTCACAAACTTATCCCAGTTGTGTTGTAACTTTATTTGTACAAAAAACCATTTTTTTTGTTGTTGTTTCCACTTGCACTCATTTTGTACAAAATCGGATTGTGTTTTAAATTTTTCAGTTTTTTGATAGATTATTCTGGTATGTCGAGCACCTTATCAAAGAACATCCAAAAGACGAGCTACCATTTTGGAAAGCTAAACTGTGTCAAGGAAGTACAGAACTTACTCTATTACAAGATCATCAAGCTATAACAGAAATTCATCCTTATTTTTATGATCCAATAGATATCCAGTTGGAAAGAAGTTTTTGCGAGAAAGAAATTTCGGACAAAATTCCAACTGGAGTTATACATTCTTATTCCACATCCGACGTTAACAGTCCGAGAAAAGTTCCAATCTTAACACTAACGTTGGAAAGTTACATATGTGTAGGAATAAAAATGAGAAAGTGGCTCCATTGGAAATATCATTTCACCTAGTCAAATTTTTGTATATAGTTAGAGTAGGAGTAGGAGTAGTTTAGTTAAGTAGTTAGGTTTACTTTTTAATAGTTGATAGGCAAAATAAGAGAAGAGATTATCCCTATTTGTCTACACAACCCTAGGGTATGTCTGCTACTCACTTCGTTAAGTATTTTTCTCCATAAATAAAGTTTGCTTTGGTCAACAGCGTTTGATGTTTACAAAAGACACCTTTGTCTCTATCAAGATTTTGAACTTCTGCTTCTATGAATGACAAAATTTTTTTCTTTGAAACTTGATCTTTATTATCAATAGAACTTTAATCTAGATATGATATTAGTTTCAACTCCAAAAATTGAAGAAAGCAATCTTAGCGAAGCAATCGTTTTACGTCAGTACCATGAAAGGCATCAATGACAAAATGAGGAGTCTCTGTAGAAACAACGATTTCCAAAGAAGCTCTATTATTGTCATCCAAAACTTTCTTAAGGAAAGAAAATTGACTTCCTCCCTACTAAAGGAAATTGCAGCATTCAGGGAAGCAATCCAATGAAAACACTATATCTCAAAGAATAAGAGGTCTCATCACGAGCCGACTTATCATCATCACAGATATTATAACTTGCTGACTTTGCCAAAACTGTCCATCAAAACAGGGCAACGACTCAAGATTGTTGCAATCAAAAGACAAGGGGTCTCATCACGAGCCAGCTTGTTAGCAAAGTTAAATCAAGTGAGTGACTGTGTCATAATTTGGCCACCAAACCAAGACATTGTTCTTTAGAGAATAAAAAAGAAAAAGTGTCAAAATGGGTTTTTCTCTGAATGGTTGTAAACACACTTAAGCAAGATAAAGGATCATTACTGGTTAATAGGTAACCCTATCGAGGCTATGGACGCCTGTTGGCAGCAGAGGCTCTACCTACGACAAAGAAGCATATTTAAAAAAGGACTGCTATACAGGGAAGACCTTATTTTAATTTTTATTTAAGACCAAGTAAGGGCTGGTGTAAACGCAAGAACAAGCTAAGGATACAAGTGAATAGAAAGGAGTTGAAACGAAATATCATTGATAGTTTGAAGTATAATATTTTTATCTTTCTATAATAAAGTTTAAGTTTTCTGAGAATTTTTTTTTATTACTTTTAGAAGTTTGAAAAACGTCAAAAGAAGGTCAGAGATAACTGGTTCTCCCAAGTGAATCGCCAATTGTTGTGGCCAGCAACAACCCCCCTTTTCATTTAAGTGTTTGTCCAAAATACTAAATGAATGGGGACCCTTAGTTTAATTTTGAGAAAAATCAAGTTTTCCTTTCTTCAAAATAAAGTTACCACTGTAAGCTTAAAGATGTCTTTCGAATATTTTTAACCTAAGTCTACGATAAGGTAAAGGTCTTTAAAAAATTGCATTACAAAAAGATAGGAAATGCCTTCATTCCCTCATAATATTGGTATGCGCAAGACCCCCATGTTAAGCCTAACGTCGCATCGCAGTAAAGTAACGTTCATAAGGAAAAAACCTCAAAAATCTTCCGATCTGCGATAACACCGATCGCAAGATCGCATATCGCAAAAATAAAATGGCAATACTTAACAAACATCAAACTTCTGCGACCCGCGATGTTGCGACCTGCGATGTTGCGATCGCCGCGATGGTGCAATCTGCGATCTGGCGATTTGCGATTAGCGCGACTTGCGATGGCACGATCTTCAATGTAACGTAAGCAAATCATGAATCATTTAATCGCGAATCCTTCAGGCACGCCATTCAAAGAAAAGCCACTTATCGTAATCTGAGCCCAAATCATGTGCTTTTAATGATAGTAAATGGATTAGTTGTCAGTTATTTAGTGAAATGAAGACGCGTGCTTTTCTAAAGAATTATTTCACGTAAGGTGGCATATTTGGTATATCTGTTGCATTTAAAACTCTCCCATCACCTTTCTCAATCAGTCATTTCCACCTCGCTCGTAATCTGCAGGAACCAAGAGATAAGAAGATTCAAAAATCCGAACGCAGGAGCAAATGGGAAAGAAACATAAAGCCCAAGGCTCCGAGACGAAGGAAAAGACGAAGGAGATGGCGCCCTTGTACACAAACACTGCATGCAACAGGGACGCAGGAATTTCGACCTGGGAAGGCATGTATAGGCTGCTGGAGGAAGATAATCCTAAAGTAATGAAGGTTGATAGCGCCGCAGGATCACAAAACTCTTCCGAGGCATCCTTAGAAGAGCTGGCATGTTCATTTCTACACCGAATAGCAGCTAGACCCAAGATTTTGCCGTATACAGATATGATCAGATGGATACTTGACAATGCAGAGTTACAAGGAAGACAATTCAAAGCTCAAGGGCATGGGCTCATAGGATCATTCGCCGCGCAAGACCTAAAGCTTATGTATCATCTGCCCGAGCCTCAGACGACCTACAACACGCAATTTGTCAAGAAATTTGCAGTAGAGAACCCAAATCTGGCAGAAACCACTAAAGAATGTACCAGAAGAGAGGAGCCGCTAAAAAGGGACAAAAACGGTATGTACAGCACTGGTTCCCTCACATATCTGTATTGTTTTGTTGCGGCCATGCTTTGCAGGCTATTTGGGATGCCAGACATAAATAAATTTTCGTCTGAATGGCTACCACTCATAGACGC
>APFE030609495.1:15600-96630 GCA_000404065.3 Pinus taeda | reverse complement strand
TATTCATGTTTATCACAAAGTATTATGGGATTCCCAGTTTTCCCCTCACTTCTATCAGATTTGCCACGGGCTCATCTTACCCCTATATAGGATGATGTATGGTGAAGAACCCCCGAGGTGCTCACCCGAAGCGCAAATAGACATCATCCCCATTGCAAGATGGTTTAGGGAAGAATGGTTCACTTATATTAGAGTGTTTGGGAGCACTGTACCTCCACATGTCCTACCTCTGTATGTCCCCGACAAGCTTTTGGCTAGGGAAATCGCCTATCAGACTTGCTCAGAAGGTGGCCTGACCAAAGAGCTTAAAGACAAGAAGAAGGCCATATGGCCTCAGTTTCCTGTAGCTTGTGGGGCCTTCTCATTGTTCGATGTAGGTCACGCTTTCGCCGAAGTGGAGAATGTGACGTCTCTACAGTTATTTAAATTCCTCGCTCGACCTTTTGACCTAAATAATATTGCCCATGATTTCACTATAAGTGTCAGAATAAAAGTGTTCGTTGGAAAGAAGGATTTATTTGATGATTTCTTTCAAAGTAAAAGTTCATTCTAGGAAGTTTTGCGAAAAGCTCGGTCGAGGTTATCCCCAGATGACCTCCAAAGATTTTTGTTATTCAGAGAAAGAAGGCTAGCCAGTGTTCCTCTAGAAAAACTACGACTGCTCGCCAGAGAGCCTACTCCCAGTGTCAGCCTCAGCGGAAACTCCAGTACTTCCAAATCCAAATCTGACGTTGCCCAAGGAACGCCTGAACATTCTAAAAAGTCTGCAAGCGACCAAGGAAAAGGTGAAGAAACCGCCAAAGATACAGCTCAGTCAAGTGCAATGTCGCAACAACAAGTTATCGCCTCCCCACCAAGAGATGTACCTCCTCCCGTCATTAAATCATCACTCGTCACAATAGAGCTCGACAAAGAATGGGAAAACTTCAACGAGCTAATCAGCCTTGAAGGGCAAGTCCCAAGAACACCTGTGAGCGATGCACAGGTAACACAGGAAATGGTTTCAACCATGGTCGGTAGTGTCTCAGAAACAGAGCACAGTCATATCGCTCCGCCTTTTGAGCTCCTACTTAGTATAGAGGAAATTCCCCCACTGGATGTATTCTATAGTCCCCAACATAAAGCAATGGTGAGGAGACAAAGAAATAAGAGAAAGCTGGAGAATACGCTATCACTGGATGCTAAACATTTAGACGTCTTATGGAAAGACCCTAACAACAACCCGACAGAAAATCTCACGAAATTGTCTCAGATCGCAGGAGCATACGCTTCTGCGACTATCGATAAGGCGTATGAAGTTCAGCAACTGTTGAGGGACCAAGAAAACCAAATACAGCTACTACAACAACAGCTACAACAAGCCAATGCTAGTATTGAAGCGTCCAAACAACTCGAGAAACTACAAGAAGACTTTCAGCAAACGCAGATAAGCTATCAAAGAAGCCTAGACGAAAAAGGAAAGCAGTTGCAAGATTTACAAGAAATACACAAGGACGAGCCCAAGCTTGCCGAATTTGTTTCAGAGTCTACTGGCTTAAATGAGCAACTTCTGCAGCAACAGGAAGAGTTGGGACGTAAAATATCGCAGTAGAGTCACTATTGCGAGCTGAGCGATAAACTCACCAATCAAGTGACAGACTTGCGAAGTGACTACGACCAGGTTGACAGACGAGTGACAAAGTATCTAGCTTGGCAGGATGGAGAGGAAGGGAAGAGAGCAAATGCACCCAAAATAAATGAAAGCCATAAAGAATTGCTCTTTAACAAATGGGATGATCAAATCAGGCGGGCAGAACAGGCGGTAGAGGCAGCGACGACACAGGCGAGCGTTCTTATAGACTGTGTAAATGAAAATTTACATAGAGCCAACTTAATCACAGAAACCACCCCAGGATACCTACCAAACAAGTCACGAATGGAGGCAGAATGGAAGCAGAAGGCGCAGGAAAAGGGAAAAGCGATCCAGGCATTGAACAAATTGAATTGGGAGTGTTACTGGGCATACTTAGTCAAGCCACACAGTCAATGGATGACTGTGAAATGCATCATAAAATCAGCCGAGAAAATATAGCCAGCTCTCATAGAATCCGTTTTCACAGCCCATCTCAGCGTAGAAGTCGGCCAACCGACTCTTCTCAAATCCATGATGAACACTTGCAGTTTTAAGGACCAAATTCAGAAGTAGCTTATTTTTAGTAGTTTGTTGTTTCTTTTTATTTAGATTAGAAAAAGGACGGTAATTTGAGAACCGTATCCTAAAATTTTGTAAAAACACTATTATTAGAATTAGGAAGTAGTATTTTAACCCTTTTCATTCATTTAGAGAAGGGTCCAGAGATTTGTCAAAAACTTATCCTCAAAACATGCACTTCTGCACCCTCAGAGGAGGTTTTGATGAATGGATGGATCGAGATTTATTTTTACTTGCATTTTGATATCTGCTACTGATGTTGCACTTTTGTACTCTTGGAAGATTTTAGAACAAGTAGAGATAGATCGTTTTTGCTTGAAGCTTATGGGTAGAACTAGTCATAAATGGTACTTTTATCTCTTGGCAATTCCTGCTCATATTCTTTAAGTGATTTACAGTTTCAGTTGTTTATATGTTACTGCATGAATGTATGGGTTATCATTTGGCACTTTTGTACGGTGGAGTCATATTGTTTATGCTTGACATATGAATGGCTTATTATGCGATATGTTGTTCACAACTGTTTTGCCTAACTTATTATGCAAAGTGGTTTATCTTTAAATAATTTCGATTCTTATGATAGCTGAATGATATTTATTACCAGTTATTGTTCGAAATCTTTTTAGATCGCATAATGGAATATATACAATCCCGGGTTAGGATAGATTTGATGTGTTGTTTCTCACTAGATTACAATAGCATAGAGTAAAGTTAAAGAATCTGAATTAGATTAGCTTTAAAATACTCTTAGATCAGCATAGTTCAACTCTACACACACACACACACCGAAGATCGGGAAACTGGTCCCGTTATCCCCAGTCGGACCCGCTATACCAGACGGATAAGGAGCTGCCAACCAAGGTTCGGACCGGTTGGGTACCCCCTTGTTGTCGACCCAATTTTCGGGGCTTCAACAGGTACTAAATAAGGAATTTGTTGCTATAGTGAGAGCTAATGACCATTGTTATGATCAAGGATTCTTTTGTGAACCTAAAGGAAATTGGGATGATTGTTTTTCATTCCATGAAGTTGAGTTTGCAGCTCAATTGGAGGAAGAGTCGATGGATGAGTTACTTAATAAGAGAAGATAGTCATTTAAAGTTGTTATAGAGATGGAAGATCAGGATCTTATTTTGATGAAGAACGAAGGAATATTGTCTTAGAGAGGTAATCTAATGAATTTGATTAATGTCATTAATGAAGAACAAATGCAGGAGAATATTAATGTAGATGATGAGACAAGGATAGCTATGGAAGAAGGTTTATAGAGGGATAGCAAGGGAAAATGTATTGAAGAAGAAGGACATCTACTGAAAGATGTTAAGAAAGAAGAAGGCTATGCAAAAGATTTAGCAATGGGAGAAAGGACATTTGATGATTGGTCACTAACAAAGGAAGGTTTTGCAGAAAATGAGCAATCTTTTCAAGTTGTCAAAAGTATGGAAGGGTATCTTTTAGAAGATGAATACTCTGAATTAAAGAAGTATGGAGAATGTCTTTTAAATGAGAAAAGCAATGAATTATTGCAGCAAAAAGAATTCAGTAATACATTGATATTTGAAGTTGTTACAAACCAGGAACAATTTCTTGTGAAATAAGGAGATGAGAATCAGTCTGAAGCGCTGATATGTGAAGCAACAGTTGAGACTGTTGAACCTTGTAATTTTCAAATTGATAATTTGTGTATAAATGCAAGAATTATAAGTGATGATGAAGTACTTATGAAGTGTCCCAGAGAAGTTGAATTGCTGGAATATTTGCTTGAAAACTCAGAGTATGATAGTGTGATTGCAGAAGAAGGAGTTCAGTGAAGTGGACAGGAGCAGAAAGACATCATTGAATCAGATGATGTGGAAGAGAGACTTGTTGATAGTTTTGAGAGTCCTTTGGAGGATTCTTTAAAGAGGTTGAATCAGCATACTAATGTGCTGATAGAGGAGGAAAAACCATAGCAGCATACTGAAATGTTGCCAAAGAAGAAGAGGCACTGAAGCCTTATGTTTTTCATTTTAATAATTGTTTTGTGAGTGTAGGTTTTGATGCAGATGATGGAGAAAATTTGGCACATATGAGCAGCCAAGTAAAGAAAGAAGAGGAAAGAGAATATGCTGGAATCAATGAACAACATAGTGATGTATTTGAGGGGAATCAAGTACAAAGGAAATTGGAGGATAATTTACTTTTTGAAAGTAAATTTACAGATATTGAACAGAGGTTGTTTGGACAACAACAAGAGGCTACAGATGAAAGGGAGGCAGTAAGGATCCAACAACTTCAAAGAGAATACAACAAACAACAGTTTGAAGATGAGTGGAAAGAGTACAACAACAGATGGAAGAGTAATTATCAGGTAAAAGATAAATTGGATAGAGATTGAAAGAATAATAAGATTGATGATGAAGGTGCCTTAGAAGAAAACAACAGTAAGAAGGACAAGGAGTAGCAAAAAGAGAAAAACAGCAGCAGATTGTGAAAGCATAGCTAGTGGAGCAAAGCAACATAAAGTGTGGAAACCTGGAGAACAACAACAAACAACAGCAACAATCAAAGACATATTACAGAACAAAGTATGGGATCCAGGAAGACAAAGGTTGGAAGCACATGACCAGGAGATCATGATTATTTTAACCTTGGGAGTCTGATGCAGGAGCATTTAGCTCAGCAATTTCATTATGTTCTAGTTAAC
This sequence comes from Pinus taeda, assembly GCA_000404065.3. NCBI lineage: Eukaryota > Viridiplantae > Streptophyta > Pinopsida > Pinales > Pinaceae > Pinus > Pinus taeda. The sequence continues at coordinate 91,753 of APFE030609495.1, read as the reverse complement.
TTAGGGCATCTTGTGTTTTTAAGGAAGTTGGATTCCTATGTATGTAATTATTAATGTTTTGAGTGAGTAGAATAAGAATTAATTAGATATTGTGAGGATATTTGTAAATTCTCTCGAATGTAGGAGAACATGAGTGATGACGAGAGAGTTGGAAGTTAATTGTAAGTCTTAGACTAGGAAGTGGTGTCATGATTCGTGGAACTAGAGAGGATTCTTAGGGATTACTATAGTTAAAAGTGGACTTAGAGGATATTCAGGATTTAATTCAATAGATTAAGGATCTGAACCAAAATTGGTTAAACAGAACCTTTTGTATAAATGTAAGCCTAAAAGGCATAGTAGTTAGGTAGAAAGATAGAGAGTCAGGAGTCAGAGAGTCATTCATTTAGGCTTACGGGCAAGGAAAGGAAAGGCCACTAATATAGAAGATCAGGCCGAGGAAGAAATTATTGTGTAAATGTTTGTTTGTTAATACAGATTACTCAATTCTGAGTTTGTATGATGTGTACTGTGTAATTGAATTATAGATTTTGTGTGTGACTAGATTAATTTTGCGTAACTTAGGTTGCAGGTGTGTAGAATCAGAGAAGGAGTAACAGAGAAATTTGTTACATGGTTTCACACAGAAAATATTGGAGAAAGCCTTTAATGTTACAGCGAAGGTGAAGGAAGCATAAAGGCACAAGCAGAGATCGAGATCAGAACAAGTGAAGATTGTGAGGCGAAGACAAATACACAGGCAGAAAGTCAAATGGACGATTACATAGTGAGAACAAAAGAGCATAGTGGTGTTCAGTGATCGTTAATCCATTAGATCAATGCACGAGGTTGTGTGCAATAGGTGGCTAGGATTAAATTGCACAAAATAAATTGAAGAAGATGAACGGCAGAGATTAAGCGTTAAACCTTTCCTTAAGCGCTTTTCCTTAAAGTATGAATTAAAGCACGTGGGCAGTTTCTAAAGACGGGAAGCAGTTTATCACACGCCCTAAAGGTGGTAAGCGGTCTTTCTAAAATTCACGCGATTAAGCTTAGAGGCCGACACGTAGCAAACGATGGAGAGAGAAAAGACTTTTCTCGCATACTCTCGATTTGATATCACTTGTGCAAGTATCTGTGTGAGATTGTGCGATAATCATTGGACCAAGCGGGATTGATTAATGGTGGAGATCAGCCAAGCTTATTAGCGATCGGGTGACGGGATAGTCGTTGGATTGGGCAGAGCACATCAATGCTGGAGATCGTATGGGATTGTTAATGATCAGGTGACGTGATAACCGTCGAATCGAGGAATGTGATCAACAACAGAGATTTAGCGCGGTAAGGAGAGCATCGAAATATGTGCAAAAGGGCTGAAGAATGGTGGAAAGGTAAGGTTTAAGTGTGTTTATGAAATATTTCTATTAGACGGGAATTATAATAGAAATAAGCAAAATCAACATATTATGGTTTAAGTTTGGGTTAACCTGAAACCAAAGTAAAAGGGGTATGGTTAATATGCGTGGGGAATAAGAATTAACCAAAGATTATGAAGGTTCCTCTCAAAGGTTTATTAAAGTATAAACCTTAGATAGTTAGATGAAATATTTCTGCTTAAGGACTTAAACTTTGATAAACTGTGTTTTCATTAGATGTTATATTTCTGTTGGTTAAAACTTTGGTTGAAAAAGGTTTTACTAAGTATGGGATTTGGAATTCCTTGGACACATGTAGGTGACATGCAATTTTATTTGCATACTGTGGGTATATGTAGCTTAGGCTGCATCATTGGAGTATTTGCAGCTTAGGCTGACATCATAAAGACATAAAGAACCCAAACATGGAGAAAACCTAAATAATGCTCTTCTTATATAATCAAATAAAAAAGAGACTTCCAAGACCCAAAGACCAAGACCTTCTCCAATCACCAAGTTGACCCTCCAATGAGATCTCTTCCAAACAAGTCCAATTCTACCAAAGCACACTTTAGTATTTCAACTTCAAGTTTGAAATTTGGTGTGCAATCTTCAACTCTACAACAACTACAAAAACCCTAAGATCTTCACACATGTGAGATAAAATGATCAAGAAATCAAATTTTCCTTCTTCTCTTTGACTTGCTCCTCTTTCCTTGTCCTTTGTTCTTGTTTCCTCCTTTCTTGGTGCAGAGATAGAAGGCTTAAGTGTATGCTCCAACAATTCGAAGTATTATTCTAATATATACCCTTCTCAATGGGTCAAATAGGTCTCTCCTAGGTCAACTTTATCTTAGAGGGTCGACTTGGTCTCGGGAGACAAAAATGACTTTTTATACTCAAAAATACTTTTTATTTCTTGTTACAAATTTCCTAAATGGGTCTTATACATATTACAAAGATTATTTTGACTTATTAAATCCTAGGATCATGAAGAACATGCTTGACCTAAACTTGAGCATAAAACCCATGCTTGAATAAAATTGTTTTTCTTCTTTTACATAAATACAAATTGATACAAGTACAAAGACAAATATGAAGACCTAACCTAGTTAATTTTCCAATGCTCCCTCTTAACGAGGGATGTATTCTTAATGACTCAACAAGTTGATTTTTTTCATAAGAATGGATCCAGATTGATAAGCATCAATGATCATAACTAGCATTGTCACATTACCAAGGCCTTGATAGGTACACTTTATCTTTGCATAAGATCAGAGAAAAATGTTGGGAGGCATTCCATGGGACACCACACCACCTCACCAAGGTACATACTCTACCTAGAATACCCAAAATATGTCCTCTACTAGACCATTTCCCTCAAGGAAATGTTTGTCCATCAGACCATTCTTTATCCAAGTCCATGTACTTGACTTAATCTCCATCCTAATCCATCACAGTATATGATTCAATCATTTATATCCAAGATGATTATTCAATTCACCATTCTCCTTATCCATGTCCATGTACTTAAATTAGAATATCAATCCTAATTCATCACAGTACCTGACACAAGGCGAAACATGCTTATTCAATTGATTCTCCCTACCTGTGATACATGCACTAGACTTGCGAAGGTTAGTCTTTGCCTAGTACATGACACAGGGAGAACCAATGTCCAACCTTACTCCCTCTCAACCTAAGAGGAGAAATCCATGTTCAATCCCTCTCAGACAAGAATAATTCAACAACAAACCTCGCCATGTGTCAAAAGTACTCACACTTCCATTAAATCAGTGACCTATTATAGTTGTAGCTTCCTCAACCAACCCTCTTATCACTCTTGCAACTTCTTGAAGTAGGGCTCCAAATCGGCCTCCTAACAGTCTATAATCATGTAAATGAGATCTTCACCCACTGCATTGTGAATCTTGTCCAACACTACTTCCTACATTTCACTAATTCCTACCTTAAAGATAGTCTATCACACAGTTCATTCAAATGATTGTTTATCACAGTACAAGATTAGCCAATCTATTGTTCATTCAACCTTGAACACAACTTGGCTAACCTTTCCAATCAATATCTATCAATCAACAAAGCTCCATAAACACAAATAATATTTCCCTCTAGTTTTTATTGTTATCTTTCCAAAATAGACAACTCTCAGGGTCTTCCAATAAACCTTCAAATAGACCTCCAATTTTCCTATTGTTGCTTCAAATTGGCACTCCTTAGGGCACCAATCAAACTATCTTTCAATAGTGACTTAGTTGCTCTAATATTACTATCATTAGGTCTTCCAAGCACAACCCACCTGATATTGAATGTCCACTACTTCATTATCCTTAGGGTTTTCAAAAATATTCCCACACAATCGTGAGCCAACTCTTGCACTCATTGTACATAGAGCTTATTCAATTTTTCCCTCTAAAACAATTCTCAAGCCTGCAACATTTAGCCCTGTCTAGGGCTTCCTTGTACCTTCAAAACACAACATAAAATCCTCAACAAAGGACCCTATTCCTTCATATTTGTCACAAATATATGTGATCCTCTTTTGGAAGGCCTACTTTGCCTTCAAAACATGCTCTTCTTTCAACTTTCAATTACACCAAAGTTTCATTCCTTCTTGGTTGTGATAATACTCCTCTTGCTGAAAACTAGCCATCTGACTTTGGACAAATGTCCTTCAAAGATCAGTCCCTGAAGCTCCAAATCACTTCCTCTCCTAGAATAAATATAGTCCTTCAAAAATCTAAACTTTGGGCACAAGGAACACCTACTTGTTTTCTTTCAAATAGTCACAAGATGCTCCAACATTCTGTCTAATTTGGACCCTCAACACATAACAATAATCATCAACATGGAAGAATGATATACCTTGAAAACTGCCCATAGCTTGTGCATACCTCCTAAAATTTCTTCCCACTAGTTAGGGCACACAAACTATTCACGTCAGCCTACCAACTATGGTAAAAAATTCTTCAAAAACCTCTTAATTTCCTTCTCTCTACGAGCCTTTGCCATCTACTTCCCTTGTAGATTTCTCTAGCCACTTGTTTATGCTTTCTGTCACTCCACAATGAGACTATAGGGGCTCATCCCCTCCTAAGTTTCAAAATTACATCGACCTATATAAAAAGAGAAACCCTCCACAAAATAATGCACAGAAATTCCCTCTTCTACTCAGCATGGTCTTGTTCCTAACTCAGCTTAGAATGTCATAAGAAATGAGCCAAAACAAGTTACTTTCTCCTCTTCGCTAATCTCCAAAGGATTGCTTCCAAATAAAAGTATTCCTCCTCTAAATGAGTTTCTCTTATGTTGTATATATCAGATTACAACCTTCTTAGCGTCCCTTCTCAACCTTCAAGATCAACCTTCACATGGACTACATCTCAACTTATCTCTTACATCTTCTCAATTTCCTTGAGAGTCTAAAAAAGAACTTGAATTATTTTCAACCTTTGAAAATATGACACACATCATTGGTGTGTGCATATTACTATTTTGTCAAGGAAGGTAAACCGCGGATCAAGGTTACATATGTCAAGCTTCATTATCATATAGTTAGGTCAAATTTATTGCATTATATCAATGAGTTACGTACTATTGTTATGGAAGAGGAAACACATATCATTGTTTAATCCTTGCATCATACTTGGGGAATTAATTCACATCGCTGAAACTTGGAGAAACTTCAAACTCGCATTAAAAGACCTTCGTATCTTATGGTAACTTGGATCGTTACTATGTAAAATATCAGCTACAAAACTCGAACCATAGCTAAATCCAAACCAGGATACATGTTGTGTTTAAAATAATGTCTTTGTCATTATTTCTTGGCCATGATCCAACCCTTCAATAGAAAGTATATATGATTCCAATTCATGAAACCCATAGTCACATACTCTTGTATTTGATCTTGCCATGTTATGATCCCTTCATAACCATGATAGATATTCAAAATGTATATATGTGCCACATGGTAAATCATCGAACCACTGTCTGTCCATAAGCCAATGTTAAACTATCCTTGGTGCCATAGAATAGTATAAGATCATCACAATAATTTGTCATAGAATGAGCCTTCATATTGTATAAAAAGAAAGAATTCCACTATAATTAAATGATCCTTAGTGTAGGTCACTGCGAGTATGCTAGAGACTATATGAAAGAGTGAACCTTGAGATGTATGTATGCTACAAGATTTAGATGTATGTAGGCTATTTACTTCAGATATATGTAGGCAACGAGCTTCAGATGTATGTAGGATACAAACTATATGTAGGAGTGAGTCACTTTAACACAATGTCATTGTTTTTTCAAGCTCATAGTTTATATATCAAGGTCCCTTTTCACACACAATAATATATGTGAGTTGCCACAGTCACTGTTCAAGCGAGGCACTAAACTAAGCCACAAAACCAATATAATATGATATCCAAACCTACTTCTTCAAACTACCTTAGCTCTAATACCATGTTGGAAAATCAAGGTCTTTAGAGATTAATGTTGATTTTCCCTACTTGATAATTAGTTGTGGTATTTTTTGGATTTTTATTATTTAGTTTTACTTATTCATCAAGAAATTACCAAAACATAAAGATCACAAAGACACAAAGAACACAAGATATAGTCTCCACACCAAGGAAAAATCCTACAATTGGGGAAAACCTGAAGAATCCTCTTCTTAAACAATCAGATCAAAATGAAACTTCCAAGACCCAAATTCCAAGACCTTCTCCAAGCATAAAGTCATCCCTCCAATGAGATCTCTTCCAAACAAGTAAACTCCTACCAAAGTACACTTCGTTCTTGCAAGTTCAAGTCTTCAATTCACCCTGCAATCTTCATCCCTGTAACAGCTGTAGAAACCCTAGGATCTTCGCAAGTGTAAGATAGAATGATCAAGAATTCATTTTTTCCTTATTCTCTTTTACTTGCTCATCTTTCATTGTCCTTCTCTATTCTTTCTTCCCTTCTTGGTGAAAAGATCGAATGCTTAAGTGTATGCTAAAATAATTTGAAGTCTTCCTCCAATATATACCCTTCTCAAAGTGTTGAATAGGCCTCTCCTAGGCCGAATTTCTCTAGTAGGGCCGACTTGGTCTTGGGAGACAAAAATGACTTTTTAGATTCAAAAATATTTTTTCTTACTTGTTACAAATTTTCACAAATGGGTCTTATACATATGAAAAAGACTCTTTTGAATTATTAAACCCTAGGAGCATGAAGAACATGCTTGACCTATCCTTGAGCATGAAACCCATGCTTAAATAAAACTATTTTTCTTCTTTTACATAAAATACAAAATGATACAAGTACAAATATAAATATGAAGACCAGACCTAGTTACTTTTCCAACAAGACCAAGTAGGCATTGATAATACTAGGTTGCTGAAAGATCCCCTATGGTTCTAAACTTGCAATGGATGTGTCTATGTGTGAGTAGAAAATGATAACTTATGTTTTTGTGGTAAAACGACCTCATCAAATAAAATTGTATGATATTTAAACTAGAACAAAGGTGAAAATATGAATGCAAGACTTTTGATAGTTTTACCTAAGTCTCAAAGAATTTTGATAGGATCACATCTCTTCACATGAGGGTGTGAAAAAATAATAAAAACACTAGTTCAAGGACCTATCATCCTTCCACTCAATAATTTAATTAGACCCTTCAATAGTTTTGACAACGGGGCATGAACCTATTGGAAGAAAGCCAATGAAGGTAGAATATATTAGTTATAATGACGATCACTAAGGGCACATTCTAAATGAATTGGAAATAGTCATTCCAAATCTAATCAAGGTGCAATTGCATCCCACGACCACTACCTTTATGGATGCCCTAATTTTTTGCCACAAAGTTACCTTCATCCAATGAAAGTAAGGGAATCTCAACATTTTTCTTTGATTCAAAGGCCAGGAGACCTCACAAGAGTAGGGTCGCTGAAGAACACTCATGTGGAACAAAAAGAACTAGGCCTTGCCCATTCATAAGTATCTCCCTACTTTTGCATTTTTTCATAATAGAACTTGAAGGATTTAAAGCTCCCTAGGGAAACTTTTTGTGTTTCAAAATGAAGAGTGATAATCCGGGAAGTTTTTGGATCCCTACACCTAAAATCATAGCCAAGATAAGAATTTCATTTAGTGACCTTATGATGGAGGATTTTAGTTGGTTGATTTAAAAATGTTTTTAGAGGCTCAACTATAATTGTACCCTAGTTTTATTTTTTTATGGGTGTGATGAAGGAGATTTTGACAATCTTTAATCTTTCTAATTTTATCATGTCCCTTTTAACTATAATAAAAATATCATACTTGACATGGGAAGGCATCAACGTCTTGAGTATGTGTTATGAAATATGTGCAAGTGTTTAAGTTTGCAAACCTATAGATTTTAATTGTGGTATATAGACATTATGGGGTTTCTTACTACTCGTCTAGTTGAATTCTAAGTGTAAATTGCACCTTCGAAATTTTTTAAATTGCATGAAAGGAAACTAGTCATGTATTTTAAAGATGTGGACATTGTGAGGTCCTTGCAATCCTTTAAACTCCCTAGTTTTTTTTTCACTAAAAATAATGGAAAATTGAAACATTCCTCGGTTGCAAAAGATATAGACAATTATGGTCCTTTCAATCCTTTCAACTCCCTAGTGTTTGAATTGAAAAGAATTGAAGATGTGCACATGCATGGGTGCGTTACTCCAACTAATTGATTTCCTAAATGTGTTGATTATAAATTGAAAGGGAGGGGAATATATCTTTGACCTTTTGATTTACCAAGATCACCCAAAAGTGCAAGATCAGAAGCATACTAGGGTGGGGAGACTTTCTTTGGGTCCCAAAAATTAAGGAGATGATTTTAAAACATCAAAATAAAACCTCGTGTGCCTAGGAAACCATCCATGTGGCAAAAAAAATGAAACTTGGTTCATTTTATCCTCCTATAAAACTAGGTTGACTAATATACTATGAAATAATGACCTTGAAGCAGGATATTTCAAGCTTACAAAGTGTAGAAAATAAATATTATCACCTATCTATAAACTAAATTTGAAAAAATTTCAGAAACTTGTGAATGGGGTGATTCATGTGAGTCTATACACAAACATTCGCATGAATATCACAAATTAGTAACATGATAGTCACATGATTTGCATGTCTATTCTTTCAAAAGTCACATAAATCTCTATCCAATAGAAAGATGAATTCCACTTGGATAAAAGGATAAAAGCCTAGTTTCAAGTTGTGAATAGGTTGATTTGGTGACCTACAAGAAAAGTGAATCAAAGGAGAAACTCCAACAACCATTGAAATGTGAATTATGGGTTATAAAATTGAGGAATTGGCAATCTATTTGGTTGTTTCTCACATTTAGGTGAGAAAAAACATCCATTTCTATAGTAGAGGATACTATACTATAAAGAGATAACTTGTAATTAGAAAGCAAAGAGATAAGCATGTGAGAGAATAGATACAATAATAACCAAATAACAAGGTTATGACCTTGGAGATAAACCATGGAATACTAAGTAAAGTTGATAGACTCGCCTCTCCTCCCTCAAAGATTTCTTTTGTGTTCCTTGGACTTCTCCTCTCTCTCAATCAAAGTGTGGATGGAATCTTCATGGGAATAAATTAAACACTAGCTAGTGGTTATGTTTTCACATGATGATAGCTTAAGGCTATGGAGCTCAAGAGTCATGTAGATCCCACAACCTTGCTTTGTCTTCTCTCTCTAAATTTTGTTACATCACCTTGAATTTATAGGCAACCTTAAAGCTCAATTAGAGCTAGTTCCAAGCATGGATAATGCACTTTGGATTGTGGTTCCCAATGTCTTAAAAAGATTGAACCACCAAAGGATCGTAATTCAATGGTTATGGAGCTACATTTATAGTGTTGAATGTGGTCAAGATTTTACGTTAGGGAATTTCTATGGATATTGAAGGAACAATCATGTGAGTGAGAAACTCAAACTTTTAAGTCACACAAATGCATAAAAACCCACTTTTTATAGTTTTTGGTGCTTTGTTGAAGGTGACACATAATTCTCATGTAATAGTTCTTCGTTATGTTGTATTGATGATTTTTTTGATGATCACTTATATATCTCTATAATTGACTTTTAAGTTATAACACTCAAATCCAATGAACTTGAGGACCAAAAATGATACTAGAGACTTGAACCTACATGCTTTTGTTTTTGGCTTATACTCAACTCCAACACACTTAACGACCAAAAATAGGTGTAACACTTCTCTCTTCAATGGAGGTTGTAAACTTCATATCTACCCTTGTTACCACATCACCCTCAAGCTATAGAAGGTGTAATAGGATGGAATATATTATTTATCATGTTGAGAGGGACGTAATCCTTTTAAGATTTATTTGGTATGGTTTGCATCAACCTCCAAAATTGACTTCACCTCCATCAAGAAATGGTTTTTTTCCAACATCTCTTCCAAGGCGTTGCTTTCATGATAATTTGGTTGTAGCCTTTTATTTCCTTCATTATTGCTATTGTGAAGTGATGATCATACTTCCATGGTGTATCTAATGAAAAATCCATATCCCATATAATTTTGGTGGCATCCCTACCACCTTATCTAAAAAAGTGTAACCCCCATAACATGAGATAGTTGGTGTAGACTTTCTTCTTGGACTTCCAAAAATGGGATTCATCAATATAGACTATCTATCATACTTCGACACAAAAGTCCTTTGGGTGAGCAATAGGGAGAGTCTGAATGGCGCAGATCCCACCCCATACATTTTGATAATAGTAAAGTCTCCCCCCAAAACCAATGCCCTCTCTTATGCTCAATACTCACTTCTAACTTATTTGAATCTCCGTAGGCATCCTCTTTGGTTCCTTCTCCACTACAAAGGATATGTATAAACATGTTGACATTTTTTAATAGATAATAATCCTTTTCACCCTTCCTAACCCAAAGAAACAAGTTAATACACATATAGGGTTTTCCATCTTTGAGTTGTAATTCTAGTTGGTCCAAGCAAGCTCTCATATAAAATATGAAGACGTGGACCAAACAGGAGGGATAATGTAAGTGCATTGACCTTAATTTTCTACTTGGCCCCCACATTTATGGAAATGAATTCAATGCACCTAAAAGAACGAATAAAGTAGCTAAGAAAGAAATCAAGGATAGTCATAATGCTTTCATCTACCATAAAATTGGCATCCCTTCCTAATATAAGGGTAAACAAGGCTATAAACTCCTATATCCATGGGGAAAACCCAATTTTACATGGGAGGGACTAGCTTGGAGCAGGGCCTTATTCATGCAACAATCTCAATAGTAGACTTTCCGTTTGATCCCTCAATAGGCCAAGGTCCCTGTTTCTTTGTACTTTAAGGGGAAGTAGTGTTGAGCCTTGTGAGGTGTCCAAGAAAGTAGATACGAAATTGGCTTTGATGAAAACAATCTTAGTTTTACTTTTTGATGACATAACAAACTAGTGGATGTATTACAATCCTAGACATAAAGCTTAATGAGTTCTAGGAATGTGTATGCATCATGAAGGATGTGTTGAGCTAGGCCTAAATTCTAGTAGAGAGTTTTCACTAGCATCTATGTGAAATTTGAATTGGTTGTAGGTGGCCCCCTATCAACTAGCAAGGGATGGTATATCAAAAGGAAAGAGAAAAATTTATAAAATTATTTATAAATGAGGATATTTAGAGTATGATATGTCACTTGCATTTCAACAACGACTAGAAGATCGAGAGGAAGACTACTTAGAAGAATATTTGGGGGCTTTAAACATGGTGGATTGTAATGTTAGAGACAAAAATCAAATTGAGCAAGGCCATGGATGAAGCCTACCTAGTAAAATCTAGTGCCTTATTATAGGTCGAGATTGGTGGTCACAAAGGTGGCAGAGGCATTATCATTGAATGATAGTACAGGAGGCCTTGTGAAATTTAAAATTTTCATAAAGCTCTATTCTCATTCAATTATTCATTTAGAATGAGAGAAGAGGGGTGCCTTTTCCTTGATTTAAATTTTTAAAACAACTCTTCATGTTGGAAATAATTTTGTTTGTAGACTAATAAATGGAAACCTTCATGCCTCAATCATCACCTTTCTTTCGGACCAAGACATGTGATAGATTAAATTTATTGCTAGGGGGGATTTGATCCTTGTGATCCCAATTAAATCTTGATGCTAATAGGCCTCCCCCAATTATTTAAGGGTGTGTATTCCTCAAGTGACAGCATAATTTTCAATACTACATGAGGGGCTTGGGTTAGCGACAAGCACTTGTGACCCAGAGATATGTTTGATCAAGGTGATCCTCAGTAGTTAACAATTGAATCGCTTTTCAGGATACCCAATGGACCACCTCCCACATGACGTGAGACATCAATTTAGCCTCATAGTGTAAGCCTCAGTCATTCAGAACATTCCACTTCCTCAGCCTAGCCACTTTTCCTAACTTCTACAATGAATCTTATACCATAGGTATTTCCCAACAAGTTTAATATCAATTTTCATGGCTCTCAACTAATGTCAACACCCCAATGGACTAGGCCCTATAAGCTATTTACAGTTTTCAAGCACCTGGGATGGGGCAAACTTCATCAATTTGTGGCTTTTCTAATCCCTTCAAGCCCTTAGCAAAACTAAACACGTTAGGTAACAAATACCAAAATAGCCTGAAAATAAAGAGGAAAGTAGCTCCATGCCTTGAGAAATAGATATAAGGATGAAAGATAAGCCTCTTTGAGGGGCCAACATCCTTTTCCAATGGCACAAATGTACAAGAATGAGATGATTGTATGACTAACTCTACTTAGTATATATATAGTAGAATAAGGGTACAAATACAATTAGATGGTCTAGCTAACAACACTAATATAAAAATAAAAATATAACTCACTATATTACATGGGGCCTTGTCTAGGGCTTAACAAAACCCCGCTAGGAGTTATGAGTGATTGATCTAGATGAGCAGGGTGAACCTTAACCAGCTATAGCTCTTTCCACTTTTTATATCCCAACAAAAGCTAAATTGAATAAGAAGCTAATAACGTTTGATCTAATTCGATCATTGATATACCTTTGTTGATACATCCCTACATCTATTTGTAACCATCATGGATGTTGAACTTTGTGAATTTTTAGGGGAGTTCTTCCATTGTTTCCTAGATGTTACCAAGGATGGGGGGTTTCATATGGCTATCTAATGAAATGGGAGCAAGGACTTAGAGAGAAAACTTGTTGTACGAAATCTATGATAAAAACTGAGGTGGTGATTGTACGGATGACATGAGTACTCTGCACAAGGGTCTAGACAACTATGGGAAATTTTGGGAGAAGTGTTCTTAAAGGAAGACATGCCCAACATAGTAAAATATGAGAGACGATAAAAGATAGTATCACCCCACCAATGTAACCCACTCAAGTACATGCTTTGCACACACACAAACGCATATTTATTTTTGCCAACCCTCAAATCCAAAGATAACACTTGTTTATTAGTAGCAAGGAGCCACCTTAACATAGTCATTTTCCACACATAAAAAAATTCATATGCTAAGATAGTTATCTTGAAGGTGTAATTCATTAAAATGAATGTTTATGTAATATTTTATCTTATCTAAAATGGTAATTTGATAAGAGTTCTTATTGTAACTACATGGTTGAACCCAATTAACAAAACATTGATTCAGTATGTGGTGCCATGAGAGTACACAAACATTAAATTCAATATTTATAACATCGCATACTATGATATTTTTCCATTTAAATTGGGAACTAGAGTGCATACCACTAATTATCTAGATTGTCTTATTATCAATATCTTTTCCAGTAGCTTAGAATGAACCTCTCATGGGGAATCAATTATTTTAAAATTTGATAAACATTTTATTTTCAAGTAAGAGATATTTAAAAGTACATAGGCTTTATTGAGATGTGTTGTTTTCATGTGATTTTCATAGGAATCTTTACATGTGTATTTTTCTTTATGCCATGCAATTTTTTATGTAAGTCTTTGTGATTAAATTAGAAATATGCATAATAATAAGTTTTAAAATAATATCATAGAATAAGTTTTTTTCCCTATTTTTAATGTTAAAGAGCAAAAAAAACAAGTTTGCAAACAAATACTCATAAACACTCCCAACATTCTAACTAGCATTCATCATAAATGAACTTAAAAACTATATGATTTTCTCTTAAGAAGTTAGTTGTCTTTAGTATCAACTACTACAGTAAAACTCCTCTCAATATATATTTAAGATACTATTGTTACAGTGAAGCCATATTATGAATTATTATTGGAAATATTCAATTTATTTGTATTAATGAATTATTATTGGAAATATTCAATTTATTTGTATTATATGATAATTTATTAAGTTATTGAAGTGGCAACCTACTTTTATAATTTTTGCACGAAAAAAATTACTATCTAAGATCTACATCTCAATGCTATAGTGAAGCCATATTATGAAGTTTTATTGGAAATATTCAAATTATCTCTTATTTATTGACTTGTTATTAAAATAGTATTCTACTTTTGTAATTTTTGCATTAAAAAAACTTCCTCCTTGAAGGACAAGGAGATCTATCTTTCTTGCTCCAAATTCCTCTCTTAAGATATATTTAGCATTTTAAAGCTGGAAGTTATACCATGAAAAATTAAGGAAAAAATCAAGTCATTTCTCATTACAAGTTAATCTATGAATTTGTTACTTCAAGTATGAAAAATCAAGTATTTTCTTACTTCAAATTCCTCCGTCAATATGTATTTAACAATTTTATGTTAGAAGTTATATAATGAATCATTGTGGAAAAACCAAGGCATTTTGCATTACAAGTTAATCTATGCATTTGTAAAAGGGTATTATTATACTTTTTGCATCAAAAATATTTCTTACATCCTTATATTGCACCTATGTATAAAACACTTTGAGATTCAATTATTAGTTCTATAACCAATTATTAAATGTTATGGTGATGTGTCTTTTATGGTGGATTTTCTAGTTGGGTTAATCTCATATTTCCTCTTCTAATTGTTTCATTTATATAATCTCATATTTCCTCTTCTAATTGTTTCATTTATATATTTTATGTATTTTATTGTACATATAAAGCACTTCGAGATTCAATTATTAGTTCTATAACCATTTATAGAATGTTACGGTGATGCTTCTTTTATTGTGGATTTTCTAGTTGGGTTAATCTCATATTTCTTTTCGTAATTGTTTCATTTATGTATTCGATGTGCCATATAATTGATAATTGATAAGTATTATTAATATCATCATTATGCATAAGCATAGATGTTACAAAGTTTAAATCCAAAAAAAATTAATGTTAATCCACTTTTTCAAAAGGATGACTGACATTAAGAACTGATTAGCATTATTAGTTGTATATGTAATGTTCCTAAATAGGAAAAAATAGTGATATGCAAAGAAAATAACAAACAGAACATCAGAAATTTCAAACATTCAGCAAACACCCATGTAAACTCCAGAAATAAGAACTAGCTAAGCCATTTTATTAATGAAATGGAGCAGGTACAGTAATAAGGATAAATTCACCTGGGCTTGCCTCAAGGGAAAGCTTGACAGGACCCGGGTGATAAAACAATAATCTCGAAGTTGTAAATGATTGCTCCTCTAATGCTCTGTGTTGTCCCTAGAAACTACACTGTTGGCTTGAAAGGAACTGCGAAAAACCCCATCTCTGGTGCTCATAAAATGTTGAAACATTATATCTAGGATCCTTGTTAAAAACCAAGCAAAACAGAGAAATGGTTTGTGCTGAATCCAACTTCCCAAATTCGGCCTCCAATATGCCCTATGCAATCCCCAATAATTATGCGTTGTCTGTTGCAAAGATATGGCTGAAAAACCCACCTCGGGTGCTCATAAAATTATGAAAATTTATATCTCGGATCCTTGTCGAAAACCTAAAAAAGGTTTATCCAGATTTTTAACTTTCAAAATTGACCTTCAATATGCCCTATGCCATCCAAGCTACTTCAGAAAATGGCCTACAATAAACCGCAACGAAATCCTCCTCCAATATCATGAAAATGCATCAATCACTTCTCCAAATATTTCACTTAACCTCCACGGTAAAGTTCATCCTCAAAGACTGATAATCTACCCTCCACGTGAACACCCATTGTTGCCTCTACGCTAGCCCAGGAAGTGAGAAAATCACCCTGCGAAGTAGCATACTCCTCCAGATCCCAAACTCCTCCCAAATGCCACCAATCCTCCTATGCCTCCTCTTCGAAAAATCATTCACCCAAACTCCTCTGCAAGAGCCCACAAGCAAACTCAGCCTCCTTTTCACTGCGTCCTTCAGTAATAGGCACCATTTAGAGATGGATGCAATCACTAGGAATCACACTGAAGAAATGAAATAAAACCATCCTAAGGTGGCACTCAAAGTCCCACAAAGAAAAGGTGAGCTCTTTGCTTGAAGAACTCGTTTGAACATCAAGTGACTTGGCTAAGCAGCTCGAGCAACCAAAGAGAAATTGACATTACCAAAAATATGAATGAATGATATGAGGAGAGTTGTCTTCCTTATATAGATTTCGTGAAGCACTTTTCCCTCCTATTTTTCCTCCATCATGGGCCCTCACTTAACCACCATAATGCAAAACTTAACCACCTCCATGCAAATCAAACTAGGGAGTGCATAAATCAACTACAACACAAATAACTTATCCTAAGTCTAATCTCTTAGTAAAATTGAATGGGGTCCACTAACTCCAAAATTTTCCCCATAATACAAAAATTAATCTTGTTCCAAAACGATTTAGGAAGGGACATGAATGTCCTCACCTCTCAAATGTTGCTTGTCCCCAAGAAACTTCATTGTTGGATACTCAAATATGTGCTTGCCCTCCCAAATAGCATCCTCATCCAAAAATCTCCTCCAATACACCAAAAATTGTTTGTCCTCAAGTAGTGTCTGAACAAGCGCCCTCTCTAGCTGTGGATCACCACTGTCACTGCAAACTTCACTAGGGTTCCAAATATGCCATTGGATCGTCCCTGGTCGTTGTACTATCCTATTTTGAAGGAGTCCCTCGATACGAGGATCGCAATCCAACCTAATCAATGTGAAGCAGCCCTTGCTCCACTCACTAGCAGGCCAGATAGGGGTGTTAGAACCCCTCTGTCTATTGCCAAAATGTGGAGCATCTTGATGATTTGAAACTCCATCCAAATACTCATGAAGATTCCCTATCAAATAGTCCACCCCATGCAGTCTGATTGTGGGCCCCTTAAGATACAACTCAATCCCCATATGAATGAAGCCTCTCATGTATGACCTCCTCCTGCAATCCTCTTGCTGGACATCTTTCCATGTTGATGAAGTCCCCCATGCCATCATCGAATCATGGAAACCAAATGGAAGGTATGGATGACCCTCCCCTCTAGAAACCTGCTCACCTCTACAGGTAGTTGAACTAGCCTTGTTATGCTAGAATCCTTTCCCCGTCGTAGAAGGAACCTATCATCCTGACATCGTCACACTCTCGTAATGACTAACTTCCTAGCATGCTCATACTAGAGCCTCCTCTCCCATAACTCTCGTTAATAATCTATGTGATGAGGGTGGCTAGGTCAATCTCACTAAAATGACTCAATAGTGTTGGTGCCTATCACTCCATGGCTAGCCCCAATCCTGAGCAACAACTTGCCTCATCCTATGGTGAGGGATTCAGTGATCCCCCATGTGTCTGCCTGTGAATGAATCAGTCCGCCTGTAATCCCGACCATGCTCACTAAGGAGTAGAGTATCCCACCAATCCACTGGATCCCTGGATCCCATAACCATACTGGAGGTCTAGAACCCCCAATCCTCTCTGCCTGCCGCTATGATATGCTACTAGTTGTTGGGACCCCTCTATGCCCATCTCTACCCCATGTAGGTATCCAATAGGCAGGCATCGATCATCAATAACATGTGTCGCGAATTTCCAACTGCTCTGTGCCTACCAAATCACACAATGAGATCTGTTATCCCAGCTTCTAATGATGTGCCTGGGTACTGCCAAAAGCATATGCATCTTCCTGCCAACAAGGACTACCATCCTCTACACCTCATGCTCACCTAATGCTTTGAGTTGTCCAGTTGAAAAAGCACCATGTAACTCCCTATCAGTCACCTCCCCAAGTGTGAGCCAAGGGGTGGAACATATGCTACCTTGACAATCAACCATACCATCCCTACGCCTATATTTGTCAACTAGTGCACCTAACAAGTGCCTAAACTAGAGAGTCTCATACCGACTCATGGCACGAGGTGTCTCATCCAACTTCTTAGGGGGAGCTTCCCAAGCCCTGTTGCCTGAATGGAGAATGTCAAGGGGAAACAAATGAACACTCTGCAACTACAAACAACACTGAAGGAGGATGGGTAAGATCAAGAGTCCTCCGGAATACTCAAGATTAATCCTGCGGATGACCCCCTCTTTGTCTTGGATCTGCTAATAACCTCCTTGAAGCCCTGTCTCTGAAAACATGGTGTCCCTAGATGCTCAACAATGTCCTCATTGATCCTAGGTGTGCTACATCCAATGGTACATGTAGTGCCCCTATCCATAAGTCTCTTAGGAGGAAACGCTCCAAGCGTCAATTGCACCGCATCATCTGCCACTGCATACCTTCCAGTATCACCGCACTCCTCGACATGCCACTATACGCTACAACCTGGCCCGGTACACCACTGAGTACTCCCGACTACAGCTATACCAGCTTGTATTGTGATCGGAATTTAAACAGGAATGCAAAAAATTACAGATATAACCATAAATATAGAGATGCAGCATAAATAATACTTCCTTTCATTAATGTAAAATACTGAAATATGCTTACAAACAGAAATGGAAATAAACCAGCTAGGGCAATGGTAGCTTATCTCTAAGAAGAGATGTGGAGGCTGCATGACTCTAAATTGTCTTACAATGAGGCTCGAAGGCCTATTTATTGTTGAGAAACAATGGAAAACCATAAACATCCAAAAACCTAACCCTAGGAGATGAAGCACCAAACTATGGGCCCCATTTTGGGTAAATTGGTACATCAACTTCCTGGGGTCATAACTTTGGCATACGATCTTCGTTTGACGCGCACAATACCTCGTTAGAAATATCTATCCAAGGAATACAACTTTGGGATGAGGAAAATGGTCTGTATATTCCTTTTACTCCAAATTTTCCCAAAAAATCGTCATTTAGGGCCTCAAAACAGCTCCGGAAGTTCAGGACTCGAAAAACTGCCAAAAATAGTAAATTGTGCCACAAATAAGGAAACTGAAAAACTGAAAGAGACAGTTGTGGGGATCCAAGTGGGATAGGTGGGTGGCGACCAACATCCACCTGAATCATTCCTCCCCCCTTAGGAAACATGGTCCCCATTGCATTGAGTTCTTCCATGAGATGAGGAAACTTCTACTGAACTTGGTCTCTTGTGAGTTGTCCTGCAACCTCTAATGTGTCTAGTAATGGTGGGAAGCATGGTCGAGGGCAATCCAAATTGAACACTCAGTGTAAGCGAAGGAATGGGGGAATGTTGTGCTCTAAAGCATTGTTTCCCATAGCCTTGGTAATGGTGTAAGGACCATATCGGAGTGGTTTGATCTTCTGATGGGCTCTTGTAACGCGTTCTTTCTGCAGATGCAACCAGACTTTGTCACCCACCTAAAACTTGTGTGGTACTTGATGTTGATCATGTTGCTGCTTGTACTTGGCATTTTCCAGAATGGAGCAATGATATATCGACCCATTGGGTAGAGGTGCTCTAGGAATCAGATCGAATGAATGCTTGACCTGATAGTGCAACGGTACCCCTGTGGGTGAGGAGAAGATGTTCCTGTCTGCTTTCATGACCGTATCCATCTGCTGATGCTACTGCCTAGAGGAACCCTTCATGGGTGTCATGGATGTGGCGACGATCTTCCCCTACTTTGGGAGTCAACCAGACAGAAAATAAATTTTCTAGTCTAGGAGATGATCTTACTACCTTTCTTAGCAGATATCAAAGAAGTGGTGGTAGGTGGAGCTACCTCTGGTATCATGTATAATGTATTACACAAAGAAATAATAACAGTGTGAGGCCTTGACTCATACACAACATTTCACCTCCACAAGTGTGGTTGGGCTAATAATACATCACACAATACCTCATTTTTGAAGGGCTTGATGTTGTAGGGAAGATGACATTGCTGGCGGACTCGGAGATCTCGTCCTTGTTGAAGCCACCCAATGTTGCATGGTTGTGGGTGTGGTATGGTTGGTAGTCCCAGTTGCTTGACGACCTCTACTGGAATGAGGTTCTTTTGGCTCCCATTGTCAACAATGAATTGTAGCAGCAAACCCTTCATCCACATCTATGAGTGGAAAAGACGCTCCCCCTCCTTTGGATCTTCAGACTCATTCTTCTAGATCTTGGCAATGGAAATAGTGGCGCTAGGCTCCACGTCAATGATCTTCTTCCCTTTTTCATTCCCCTTTTCGGGTTCTAACTCAAGGTCAGAACATGCATCTAATTTTGAAGCCTTCAACTTAGCCACCAGCGACTTGTGTTATGAGTGGGGCTCTTATGGAACTCACACCACTTTCCTATGTCCATCTTTGGCTTCGTGTTGTTGTTATTTTCTTGCGGCTTCAATGAGTTGTCTTGGGTCACCCTGCCTTGGCTTTCTCCTTTGTTCTTCGGATCCGCAGATCCAAAGTCTCACTTCTTTTGTTTAAACTTTTGCTCAATCTTAACAGTGTATCGGTATGTCATGCCGAAAGAGGAGATGTTCAAGAACTCCATCTCATCCTGGATGTATATATGTAGGAAGCTAATGTATTTGAGTACCAAATGCAGCTCAGAATCCTTTATACCCAACTTTGTGCGAAGGGTATGAAAAATATTTGTGAACTCTGGCACATCTTGGTCCCTTCCCTGCCGCAACGTGGTCCATTTTATGTATTTTTCCTCATAGCTCTTGACAGGGTAGTATTGCTCCTTGATGGCATCCTGGAATGGATTCTAAGTGGTCGCAACTGAAAATAGTGAGCCCATATTTTCATCCTTTTGCTCGCAGTAGGTTTCCCACCAATCCTTGATGGGGGGGATGCTTTGAGAAGAGCGAAAGTAATATTTTCCCTGCTAGAAAAATCACAAACAGAAAAATAACCCTCTATCAGATTTAACCATTTATCTACGGTATCTATGTCTATCTGACCCTCGAAAATGGGGATTTCAAAGTTAACTTGTACCTTAAAAGGTGTGGTGTTTCCAAAGTAGCTGTTGGCAGTAGCAGCGTTGCCCCTGGGTAGCCGCTGAAGGATCTGGGAAAAGTTGTCCATCATCGTGTTCCTTTGTCGCTTGAGGGCTTCTTCGAGCAATATTTTGATAGGATCTCCAGCCCCCTCATCTTTCTTTTCATCATCCATGGGAGGCGTCGAGATTTGCGAGGCTGGTCTTGCAAGGGTTCGACTAGTTCAAGCCCTAACTCCTTATATTCCGACCTCGTTGGGGACATGCAAAGAAAAACAAAGAAAGAGAAGATCGCTCTGATACCATTGATCCAGATTCAAACAGGAACACAATAAATTACAGATATAATCATAAATACAGAGATGCAGTAGAATAATACTTCATTTCATTAATGTAAAATACTGAAATATGGTTACAAACAGAAATGGAAATAAACCAGCTAGGGCGATGGTAGCTTATCTCTGAGAATAAATGTGGTGGCTACATGCCTCTGAATTGTCTTACAATGAGTCTCGAAGGCCTATTTATTGTTGAGAAACAATGGAAAACCCTAATCATCCAAAAACCTAACCCTAGGAGATGAAGCGCCAAACTATGGGCTCCATTTTGGGTAAATTGGTACATCAACTTCCCAGGGTCGTAACTTTGGCATATGATCTTTATTTGACGTGCACAATACCTTGTTAGAAAGATCTATCCGAGGACTACAACTTTGGGATGCGCCACATTGGTACATGGCCTCATGTTGCTCCTAGTTTTCCCAAAAAAACGTCATTTAGGGCCTCAAAACGGCTCCGGAAGTTCGGGACCCGAAATACTGCCAAAAATAGTAAATTATGCTACAAATAAACAAACTAGAAAACTGAAAGAGATAGTTTTGGGAGTCCAAGTGGGATAGATGGGTGGCCACCAACATCCACCTCGATCATATTGTCCTATGTCCCACCTGTGTCACTGCACTTGTCACTCCCTGCATGTACTCAACACGATGTGAGGCACTCCCACTCCACAACAAACTCCAACATACTATGGCACACCCCCATGCATAACCATGCCCATCCACGGACCACTTCTCCACCATAAATTCTCCTACCCATCCCAAGATGTGATAGCCTAAAGTTGTGTCCATATACGTTGGCCTGAACCCGACCTATATCATCACCTCCACCATCGCATCACCATCCTCTCCACCGAGGGGATCTACCCTCCAAATCCTCCCTCAGGGACCCAAGAAGTGAATCTCCCTAGGTACCAGTAATTATGCCACCACTGCTCTGCCCCTCCATTTCCTTCGTTCCCCACACAAATGTGAAGAATCCCTAGCTCCATACAAGGCACGACCTGCTAATGCCACCTCCTTCGACAAACTCTTGCCAGAGTATGTTGTGTTGATCTAGATTGTCATTGATGTCAATATGGAAATATTCTGGAATACTAAATGATGATGTGAAGCCAAGGAGAAGCAAAGCATATCAGTGAAGCTATTGGAGCAAGAGAAGCCACAGGAAAACCAAGCCAGGAGTAAGAGTCGAAGAAAATTGTGAAGGAGCATTGCGGCAGAGGAGCACTGCGGATTTTGTTACAATTCATTTTTTTATTAACCTATCACATATTCCCAATAGAAAAACCCAAAAGGGAAGAATAGTCAACATATCGGAGGAGTTAATGTATCACTAGCCAAAAACTCTGATGTGCGATATGAGTTACGGACCCGATGGTCCCATTATAACACGCCCTAATCAATATTGCATCTGTTATACTAGAACTTTTGCATCGCAAGTCTTAAAGGAATGTCACACTAAAATTTTGATTGTGATATAATTTGCAGACCCGAAATATTTTATGGTAACAACCCTAATGTAATATCACATCCGCCTATCGAAAGTTACGTATCACAAGTCATAAAGAATGTTACATGTTAGTGTCAGTGCTTTCACACTACCATCAGTGATCAAAATTCACCCTTTTGCATTCATATTAGGAGTCCCAGTCTCATGAGTTTCATTTCATTAGGTCATGGATCAACTGATGGTAGGGTTCATTTTAGTTTTTTCCCTCATGATATATATCTGCTGACCTTTTCTCAGGTGCCATTCAGCCAATGGTTCAGGTTAATGTTTATTTCCAGGCCATTTAATTAAATAAGTCTTAGGTTTTAGGGTTTCAGTCTCATTAGGTATTAGGGTTTCACCATGTCTAATGTCCAAAAATCATTGATGAATAATGGTCAGTAGACACTTGAGGATGACAATAATTATCAGAAAGCTTTAAATTTCATAATTTGTAAATTTAATAAGTTTTTCACCTCAAACTCAGTTTGAGGTGAAAACAGAGCATTGGTTTACTATTTGTAAATTTTATGGTTCCTATATGTAATAAGTGTTCATAAGCTGCTCCTGGTCACATTGCCAACTCCTGCCACTACAAAGACAAACAAACAAGCATCAGTCCACCTGTCAAAAAGCCAAAAAGTCAAATATAAAAAAAACAGAGTATTTCAAGATAGCAAATAGACATTATAAAGTGGGTTTGGAAAAATGAAAAATCAAAAGTTAAAAAACTATATAAAGGTCATTCACATCTTGTGCCATCTCATTGTTGAAAGTTTAAATTGGTAAGGAAGAGCCAAAACGCAATTTTGAGTTGTTGTTGAGTGAGGAGAGGGAGTCACAGCGTTTTTTGGAGAAATTTGCAGGCGTTGTGCATAGAAAGTGCGTTGCACACCTGGGAGATTTCCATAGTGTTAAATTGCACAGACGATGTGCATAGAAAGGGCGCTACGCACCTGTGTGAGGGCACTACGCACCTGTCAAACAACTCCAAATCACTCCAAATTTCTTCAAACTGCCTCGAATATTCAAGTTCATCCTCTTACAAGTAAGTGTATTGATCCTCCTTGTTGAAAAGTGTTCTTGCACAAAGTCTTGTTGGTATTTTGCTCATAAAAATCAAAACCCTAGTGTGCATTGTTCACCATTACTGTCAGGGTTCATTTACTCACTGTTCATCAAGGTTTACTCACCCATCTCTACCATTGGTTCCTAAAATCCCATACACTACATATTGAAACCTTACCCCCCATATAAGCCCTACCCTACATACACCCTATTCCCACACATAATCTCCCAAAATTATACACTATTCCTAGAACCCTAGACATTACATACAAAATCCTTCACTCCCTAAACCCCTTTCATATCCTCATTCACCTCACCTAATTTCCTTTTTAAATCTCTTCATACTTATCTTTATTCATACTTTTCCTTCATTCCACCACTAGTATTCACAGTCATCCAAACCAATGGAGAGGGATCGTGATTATGAAACAGAGGAAGATACCCTTAGTGACAATTCTAGGGAAAGAAATTTGCAGAAGAAGAAGCCTCACAAAGGGGGAAAGATAATCAGGGAGGAGCCCATTAGTTTGAGGGAATTGCTTGCTTGTCCATTTTCCATCTCATGTTTCACACATCAGTCATGTTTTGGTTTCTGTGAAATGGTGGAGAGGGTAAAATTCCATCATGAATTATCAAGGTTATTTGTGACACACCTAGACAATAATGAGGTAAACCTTGCTGGAGTTATCTTCACTTTGTCACCTGCTATTATTTCAGAGGCTACAGGCATTCCAAATGTAGGTGAAAAATGGAACAAAGGACAGTACATTGACAATGAGTACTATGAGCCTTATATCAAGGCTAAATACCATGGCAAATTGAAGAGAGTGTTTCCCTTCAAATTCTTGGAGGACAGGTTTGCTCCACTCATGAAGATCATCATTAAATACCTTACTTGTGAGGGTAGGTTTTCACGGTTGTATGCCTACCACATTAGCTTGTTGATGCATTTTACTAGAGTGAGGATGATGGATATTACTTACTTCATGTTTCAAAATATTGAAAAGATGGCACTCTATGCCAAGAAAAAGCCATATCCCCAATAGTTAAACAACATCTACCACTTCTCTGTGATCAAAATCATTGTCTTACATCAACTGAATCTATTGAATATACCAAGGGAGACCTTCATTTCTCATGAGGTGTTCAAAGGCCCTCAAGCATTTTCATCAGTGCATCAGGAGGAAGGTGGACCTTCAGGACATGAACAAGCCAAAGAAACTAAAATTGTTGGAGTGCTAGTGTTTGTGACATATCAGAGGGGCAATAGGGGGCTTTTTTCAGCTGTTAGGCGAGTATTATCTCCACAAAGTGTGGAAGGGGTCTTGCCTTCATCTTCAGACCACAGGCAAATGCTATCTCCACAAGGAGTGCATTATGTAAAAAATTAGTTAGTATTTAATTTTAGGTTTATTATTTAATTTTAGGTTAAATTAGACGAAAGGGCACGATCATAAGATCATGCCCTTTCTCCAAAGGGTGCCCATGGCAATATATAAGCCAGGAACCCCAATGTAAACAATCTTCATCTAACAATTAATTATATATATAGATATATATATATATATAATATATATATATATATATAATAATATATATAATATAATATAATATATATATATATATATCAGAAGTTTTTCACTTCATTGGTATCAGAGCAGTCAAATCCTCTCGCTTGTGCTGGTTCACGCATCCATCCACTGCTATCACTGTACGTATCACTATTTTGTCTGCTACCATATTCACTACTGACACCCTATCCGCCCTCTCCGCACACCACCTTCCTTGTCTATCGCCCTCGACTCCACTATCATGATCCCATCCACATCACTGCTTCTGCCCTTCCATTTGCTGCCACACTCACATTGTGATCCCTACATCTATTCTTCCACCTCACTCACTTTCCACCATACAATCCTCAATGGATACGCTAAAACCCCCATCCGCAGTCTTCTACACATCCTGTCCCCACTGACATCCTCCACATCAGTCCGTTTTTCTGTCCGTTCCGCTGTCCTGTCCGCTTCCATCGAACCCTCTACAGTAACCTACGGCAAGTTCTACATAACCTATGGTGATATCCGTTTTCTGTTCATTTGCAACGAGCTCGATGGTGTATCTGCTCAAAGGTCGACAGTCAAACGTGAGGGTTCAGAACTGTCCATGCGTGTTAATTAAATAAATCATTACACATTGTTAAAAAGATTTTGTTCTCCCATCATCAAACGTTTTGTCCATTGGTCAAACGGTGTGACATCAATACGTGGGTCTATATATAATTGTTGGTCAATATATTGGCTCAAAGTAATATATGTATAATTGTTGGTCAATTATACATGGTCAATATATAACTGTTGGTTTGATATATATACAATAAATCAAACTAAATTAATATAATCTAATTCATTAAAATTATTTAATTAAATAAATAAATAAAATTAATTTTAAAATTTTAAGCTGGCAGATAAATACACACCCCCACAAACTCGCTCAATGTCGACAATGACAATAGCGGATTTCCAAAAAAAATTGGTTGATGCAGAGCATAAGGTAAATAACAACCACGACGAGGTCAATAAAAGATTAGATGATTTCAAGATCAAGCTGAAGGGGCAGGCTAACAATATTAAAAAACTTCAAGATATGACAGATCGAATAGAAATAAATATGGAAAATAACCGTGACCAAACAGAAGTAGATCTCAGAGAGTCCTTAACATTGCTGAAACTTCTGTGTAAAAATATGAACTTCACATCCGCACTACTACAAGAAAATTAAGAGAATCAAGAGCACAAGTCATCAGATTAAACAAAGTCAATAAGCTCTCATGAAAAAGTTGAATCCCCAAAAAAATCAACGACGCCCCACCAAGAAGTGAGTAATGTGACTCTTACAAACAAGCAACTCTGGGATACCATTACTAATCAACACCCCTTTTTCGCTCAACCATTAGCGACATACCAACGAAGGGAAAAAGTAGAGATGTCTAAATTCGACGTAAACGAAAAAAACAATGTTGCATGGATAAATAAAGCAAAAGAATACTTTGAGATATATGAAATCAATGATGATGACGAAAAGCTCAGGCACACATCCATGAAAATGGAAGGGGAAGCATATAATTGGTATATGTGGTGGAAAAAGACAACACGTCATTAGCTGGAGAAAATTTAAGGATGCATTCTTTAAAAGATTCCAAGGTGTAAAGGAAGAAGAATTCTTTTCAAAACTCATCAAATTATGACAAAAAGGAAGTGTGGACGAATACACTCAAGAATGGGAGACCTTAGTAACACGAGTACCTGGGTTATCAGAATCTCATCTAAATCAATCATACGTCTCAGGACTCAAAACCCATTTACAAGTAGAACTTGAGATGCATGACATTACATCAATAGAAGTAGCAAGACGAAAAGAAAAAACAACCGAAAATAAATTCGAACAAATATTTTGGTCAAATTCCGAAAAAACATATTCAAGACGAAGAATACCCCAGTATGTTGACACAAGCAATATAAGATATGTTCCACCACATCGTCGTGAAGATGAAAAATCTAATGTGGAAATGCAAAGGATAAAAGAGGGTAAATGCAAATGTTGTGGTGAGAAGTGGGACCCCAAACATAGATGTGCTAAAGGAAAAGAACTAAAGAACCTATATAATTGTGAAGCAACCAATGATTCAAACAATGAAGATTCTGACATAGAAGAGACAGAAGATGCCCTAGAATTCTCACCAGAATTAGATGACGGAAGTATTCCACAAGTGTCATTATCAGTTATGACAGGTATATCACAACCTCAAACCTTAAAGTTAAAAGGACACATAAAGAAGAACAACGTAGTGGTTCTCATCGACTCTGGTAGCACACACAACTTTTTAGATGTAAACGTGGCAAAGAGACTCAATATTTTTTCATTTCCCTTACCAAACATGAAAGTAATGCTAGGTAACAGTAAGAAGATTGAAAAGGTGGGGAAATTCCATATGGTCAAATTGTAGATTCAAGACTTTAATTTAGAGTCTCTGTTCTTCACAGTACTGTTAGGAGGAGTAGATGTAGTCTTAGGTATCCAATGGCTACGAACTTTAGGTACTTATGTCGCCAGCCATCAAGTACAATTTATCAAATTCAAATGGGGAGGTCAGAAGTACAAATTACAAGGATTCCAAGCACCATAGAATCAAATTGTATCATCATCTCAGATGATGAAGATGATTTGAAAAGGAGCACCCGCTTATGTAGTACAATGTCACCAATTAGAAATGTTATCTACAAATATGACCAGTGAAGAGTCACCAGAGATACAAGATCTAATTCAAAAGCATGAAAAAGTATTTCAAGACCTACCTATTAAGATGTCGCCTAATAGGGAAATTGAGCATACAATATAAGTCAAGGCAGGGTCAGACCTCGTCAACATCAAGCCATACCGATATCCACATCACCAAAAAACAAAAATTGCGAAATTAATCCAAGACCTTTTAAAGTGTGGGACCTTGATCATCTTGGAATATCGGATCAAGTGGAAGGACTTACCCAAAGAAGATGCTTCTTGGAAGAATGAAGCATTTTGTCAACAACATCCATCATTACGTATGCTTTGAGGACAAAGCATTCTTTCGAGAGGAAGGCAATGTTATGTAAAAAATTAGCTAGTATTTAATTTTAGGTTAAATTAGATGAAAGGGCACGATCATAAGATCATTCCCTTTCCCCAAAGGGTGCCCATGGTGATATATAAGACAGGAACCCCAATGTAAACAATCTTCATCTGACAATTAATTATTAATAAATATTTATATATATATATTCTGTATATCATAATTTTTTCACTTTAGAGTGGAAGGGCCTTTGCCTTCTTCTTCAGCAAAAAAGGTACATGTTGGGCAGCATAGCAAGGCAAAGTTAAAGCCAAAGCAAAAATGTAGGAGAAGGATCCTAGTGATGGGCAAGAGAGGGACTTTGACCTAGTTGATCATGAGGAGACACAGGGAATTGATGTCATTGATGTGGAAACTCAAAGTACAAAGATAACTAAAGATATGATCATCAAGAAGAAAGAGGCTGACATTCAAGCCTTTTCAATCAATTTAGAGAGGGCAAAGTGGATCATCAATTATCTTGAGCAAGAAAACAAGAAATTGACCAACAAGCAAGTCCTCATGGAGTTGCAAATGATCAAGGAGAACCGGCAAAAGGCAAAGGTCAAGATGACCTCCATTGAGAAAGAGATTGAGAATGATTGGGAAACTTGGCTAGAAAGGGTTAACATACACCTTAAGAAGCTGCTTGAGAAGGCCAATAAAGAAAAGAAGATGCTTCACCACATGGCCTATCACTATATGACCTGAAACAAAATATGCAATATAAGGATGAGAAAGCTTAAGGCAAGATTGAGGAAGGCTTTGACAAGCAAAAAGGACCAAACAAGTTGGAAATCCTAGCTGATGCTTCATTAGCTCATCAAAGCATAAAATGAGGGTGCCTTGTGCCAATTTTGGGAAAATTTTGGTAAAATTTTGTAATTTTTAAATTTTAAATTTTGCAACACAGGAAATTGCAATAGGTGCGTGTTGCGCTTTTGATTGGGGCACTTGTTGGAAGAATGTCTTGCATATTTGGATTCAACATGAAAAAATAAGCAAACCCAAAAATTTTTATCAAATTTGGAGCAAATATTGCTCACCTAAAGCTCAAAAAACCATCAAAAAATGACCTCTCTGCCACTTTTTGGACACATAGGAAGCAGTCTTGGGAGATTCCATTTTTGAGGGGGCAAATGACCTTCAAATTCAGAAATTCAAGATGTTCCAGAAATTAGACAAGAAGACCTTTCCAACAATACATCTTGGGCTCAATTTGGTTAAGGGGAAGGACCCCAAAACTGGGTTTGAAAAGGCGATGCGCATAGGATCAGTGGCGCTACGCATAGGATGAATTTTGCTAGTTTTGCTCAAAAGTCAAAATTTCGCCTAGATTTTCTACAAGTTGACTTTTACTCTCATTTTGGATGAATCTATGAATATAAATGATGCAATGTTATGTAAATTTAATTGTAAAATGACTCTTGAGGGTAGATACATCATTTTGAGGTGGTTTGGGGGTAAATGAATCAGTTTCCTTGGTTTTAGAGGCAAGTTGTTCCACTGCATATATTCCTGTTCTTAGTTTAGATATGGTTGAAACTAATACTCTTCTCATGGATTCGACCCCTGATGGCTAGCACAGGTGGTTTGATGCCTATATTATGTACTTTCTTAGTCATTTGTAAAGGTTGGACTCTTGTGGATGCTTTGAGCTTCATTGTACATCACTATAGCAGTTTGGCAAGGAAATAAACTAAGGTTTGCAGCTATTTGTGTGGGATGCTTGTGGTAATGTGTCTTGGAATTGTTTCTCCTTTTGTCATTAGTTTTTCTCATGTGTTATATGTGCCAAAATATATTTCATTATTCTTAACTAAATGAATCAAGATAGATAGGTAGAATACATTGATAACAGGGCTTTGCCTTAGGAATACATTTAGTTTTTTATGTTTTCAGTTGTTTGAAGAGGATTCATGGTCTCTGCATGCCCTCTTCAACTCCTCACCAGTCTTAGACCTACCATCACACTCAATTCCAAGTGCTAAAACACCTACCTACCTTTCCCTATAGAACATCCTGCATTCCTGACCTCATTTCCCGGACCCAAGCTGCCTGCTCCATCTGATCCAGCAACAAAACCTTCAAAATCAACCAAAAAAACCCTAGAGCTGCTATACCTAGCCTTAAATCCATATTTAATTCAGTCATCTCAACTGAGATTGACAAGGAGAGAGCCCTCTCCTGACCTAGTAGGGCTAGCTACCAGGTTAAGCTTGGTTTGTATTTATCCTAGGATTGCTTCCCTTCAGCCTGAGGTCCATCTAAGGTCTAACATTACACTCAAATTCATTGATCGCAATAGTATTGCAGACCCA
Organism: Pinus taeda; assembly: GCA_000404065.3. Classification (NCBI taxonomy): domain Eukaryota; kingdom Viridiplantae; phylum Streptophyta; class Pinopsida; order Pinales; family Pinaceae; genus Pinus; species Pinus taeda. The sequence continues at coordinate 61,199 of APFE030609495.1, read as the reverse complement.
ATGCATCTTTATAATATGACTAATGTATATTGCATCCATTGAATCGTAAGTTTCAAAGGGATGTCAAATCGTTAATGGCGATAGAATTGTGGACCCGACAGAGTTATCCAAAATAGTTTAATAGAATATCACATCCGCTCCATCGGAAGTAGTGGTTTTGGCGATATCGAAAGGCAGAGCATATGCACACTTGTAAAACCTCCGATTTTCATAAAGTTACGATTGAAATTAAGGTGGTGACATGGATGTGGGACCTCCATGTGGGTATAACCTCTCCTATGATATTTCTAGAAATAAACAAGTCTCTGATATATTTTGTAATGTGCGACCTCATACAACAAGTCATTCTCCCTCCAATAAATGTGTCTTGTGGGTATTGGTGAAACCCATATAAATACAAGTCATATGCTTGACCTCAAGAATGGATCTCGGGCATCTATCATAAAGAAGGTGAGATAGTTCACAACTTGTGAACTTGAAGAAATAGAGGAAGCCGAAGGTAGAGTAGGAAGCTGAAGGTCTAGCGAGAAAGATGGAAGTCGAAGGTCCAGTGGAAGTTGAACGTCCAGCAAAGAAGGAAGTCGAAGACCAAACGGGAAAACAAAATATTTTGGCTTGATTAATCTTGGAAGGCTCGGACATGAAATGAATTTGTAGAGAAAACCGCGACCTATTACAAAGACTACAAAGGACAAGGCTTAGTGAAGAAGTCCTTGGGAACAGTGTAATACAATCAAACATTTCTTGACAAAGTAAAACTATAGGAACAGAGCCCTTGGGGTTGGTGCCTCAAAACTAAAAGGATTGGTGTCCTTGGGGTTGGTGCTCCTAAATTCAAGGTTGGTTCCTTGATAAGATAGGGTCGAAGCCCTAGAGGTTGGAGCCTCATCAAAGTCCAAATTGGTGCTTGGAAAAATTATCAGATATTGTATTCAATCATTTTCTATATTTAATAAAATCATTTCTTTGATTAAATTGTAAAGAATCTAAAGTGGTAATAATAACAACTGAAAATAAATAATGATTCACCCCCCTCTCAGTATTTCCAACAATTGGTATTAGAGCCATCTTCTTCATAATCAGCCTAACAACTGGAAGAAGGATTCTTAGTTTGAATGAAGAATCAAGAAATGACAGGAAGGCTTCCCTTGTTCGATGGTACAAATTTTGGTTTTTTGAAAAAGAGAGCTTCTTACTACTTAATGTCCCTTGTACCTGAAGTTTGGAACTCTATTTTGAATGGGTACAATTCCCCTCCCACTCTTCCTATTGATCAAGATGAAAGGAAAGAGTACATTGCAAATTCCAAAGCTCTAAATTCCATTACTAGTGGAAGTACTGGTTCTGAGTTTACAAAAGTCTTGAATTGTGACTCGGCCAAAGAAGTATGGGATAATTTGGTTAGCTTATATGTTGGGGACTCTAAAGTTAAGAAGGCAAAGATTCAAACTCATAGGAGGTGGTTCAAAAGTCTAAAAATATATTATGAAGAAAATATTGCATCATACTTCCTTCGAGTAGCTAAAGTAGTCAACTCTCTTAAAGGATTGGAAGAAAATATTGAAGAAAGTATTGTTGTTCAAAAAGTCTTAAGATCTCTCCTAGACAGTTTGACTCCAAAGTAAGTGCTATAGAATAAATGAAGGACCTAGATACTCTTAAGATGGATGAAATTCATGGAATTCTCATTGCCTATGAGATGAGAAAAGGAATCCCAAGTTCCAAAGATGTAGCATTCAAGGCCTCAAAATCAAAAAAGGGAAAGGATGGAATACCAGTGGTGATGACTCCGATGCTAAATCTGAATTGGTGCAATTTGTACGAAGACTAAAGAAAGTATCCAAGCTAAAAGGTAAGCACCCTCTTATTTGTTTCAAATGTGGAAGAATAGGTCATTATGCTGAAAAATGTCCTCATAAGCATGACAGTGATGATGAGGAAGATTAAAAAAGGAGGATATACAAAAAGAAATTATTTACTAAGAAGAATTTCCTCTCTAAACAAGATGAATCTGATGAGGATGAATATGTGGTCATAAAAAAGAAATCATCCAAAGATACCTTTCATCACAAAGGAAGTAATGATGAATCAGATGAAGAAAATGATTATGCTAGAAGCAAAGAAGTATTATTTATGGCATTCACTGAAGATGATGAACCAAGATAGGAACACGAAGTAGATACAAATGAATTACTAATAAGTGCCATTGAAGAAAATGAGAAGTTACGAAAGAAGGTCATCTTTATTAAAACGGAAAAAGAGGAAGCTAAAAGAAGGGAGGACATCATGAATAATAAACTAAAAGAAAAGGAAGAAATATGTGAAATACGTGAAGCTGAAATAGTATATCTCAAGAAATAATTGGAACAAATCAAAAGAAGTTGGCAAAGTTATCAAACACTTGATCACATTCTCAACACTCAAAAATATCAAAGTGACAAGTTCGTGATTGGTTTTAAAGGAGAATCATCAAGTACTAAGGATAATGCAAGAAGCTATGCCGACATACTTTCCAGCAATCAAAAAGAAGAAAAATCATCTCATCAAAGGCCCATCTCAAATCCAAAAAATGAAGAAAGAGTAAATCCAAGAAAGAAGTTTGATTCAAATCATGGCTATTACAACAGGTACCAAAATATCATTTTTGGGCATTGTTATTATTGTAAAAAAATTGGACATCAAGCTAAACATTGCATGGCTCGTAAGAATGAAGCACCAAGATTGAAGGATCAAACAAACAAACCATGTAGTCTCAAAGGGCAAGGAAAAATCAATATCTTCAACTCTTTTGATCCTTTGGCCAAATTTGATCCAATTTGCTCATTATGTAATGATAATGGACATAGTGAACAGAATTGCCCCCATAAAAGAAGAGAAGTAAAAGATGAAAATCCCAATACAGATAAATGTGATCTAGCTCTATGTGCTCACAGTGATGAAAATATTTGGTTTGTGGATAGTGGGTGCTCCAGACATATGACAGGTGACAAAAGGAAGTTTGTCTCATTGAACAAAAAGGAAGGAAATGTATCCTTTGGGAGTGGATCTGCCAAATTACTGGAAAAGGAACTCTTACCCTTATTAATGGAAAGGGAAAGGCTCAAAATTCTTCGTTGGTAGATGGGCTCAAACAAAATCTCTTGAATGTTATCCAGATCTGTGATCAAGGACATAATGTTGTCTTCAGCACTAAAAATTGTGAAATAAGGAAATATTACTCAGAAGAACTTGTAGCGAAAGGATTTATAACATCAGATAATGTCTACATTCTAAACAAAATTCAAGAAGATAAATGTTATCTATGTCAAACATAAGAAAGTTGGTTGTGGCATAAGTGAATGGGGCATACAAAATTTGATAACTTGATCAATATCAGTAAAATAAATGTAGTAAAGGACATTCTAAAGATGTTAAAAACAGATGAAGTTGTATGTGGCTCATGTTAACATGGAAATAAAACTAGAACCAGCCACAAGGGTAAGGAGTTATCCACATCAAAACCTCTGGAGATCATTCATGCAGATCTATGTGGGCCAACCAGAACTCCAACACTCCAAGGGGAAAGGTACTTTGCTTTATTTGTTGATAACTATACTAGACTGGTGTGGGTATATTTCATAAAATATAAATCTGGTGCATTTGAATGTTTTAAGAATCTTAAAGCTCTTGTAGAAAATGCAAAGGATTCCAAAATTAAATGTCTTAGAATGGATGGGGGGGGAGAATTCACATCAAAATAATTGATGAATTTTGTAACGAACATGGAACCGAAAGAGAATTCTTCGTTGCTAGAACACCTAAGTAAAATGGGGTAGTTGAAAGGAGAAACTGAATTGTTCAAGAAATGGAAATAACTATGTTACTAACAGTTGACTTGTAGCCAAAATTTTGGAGGGAAGCAGTCGAGACAACAGTTTATACCTTGAATCGAACTCAACTAAGACCAAATAATGAGAAGACTCCTTATGAATTATGGAAAAGAAGACTTGCTTCAGTAAAATACTTTGGGATTTTTGGAAGAAAATGCTTCATAAAGATCAATGATGACTCACCAGGAAAATTTGATTCTCGGGTTGACGAAGGAAAATTTCTTGGGTACTCTACCAAAGGCAAAGCTTATAGGTGCTACAATAATTGACTAAGGAAAATAGTGGAAAGTATTGATGTGAATATTGATGAAGGCATTCCAGAAAAGAAAATTGAAGATCATGAAGTTGACCCTTTCATTGAAGAAAGCGAAGAAGAACCTGGAAAGGAGGAAAAAGATCAAGAAAAACAAAAGGAAAAAGAACCATCTCAAACTCCTTCAAAAGTGAAATTCCTCAAAAAACATCACCCGAAAGAGCAGATTATTGGCAATGTAGATGAAGGGATACAAAACCGAAGAAGGATGACAAGTACGCCAAAGAAAAATGATGTTGCTCTCCTGTCTATGATAGAACTAGAAACTTTTACTCAAGCAAGGATCCTCATTGGGTGGAAGCCATGGAAGAAGAAATGTCTCAAATCGAGAAAAATGAGACATGGGAGTCGGTACCTCATCCAAAGGATAAAAATATAATTGGAACTAAGTGGGTGTTCAAAAACAAAATGAATGAAGATGGAAAAGTCATCAGGAATAAAGCAAGGCTTGTCTGTAAGGGTTATTCACAAATTGAAGGAATTGACTTTGAGGAAACATTTGCACCAGTATCTCGCATGGAAGCTATAAGCATGTTCTTGGCATTTGCTTGCTCAAAATGATTCAAAGTCTATCAAATGGACATAAAATCAGCTTTTTTGAATGGGGAACTTAAGGAAGAAGTCTACATGGAGCAACCAGAAGGTTTTGACATAGAAGAATGAAAATACTTTGTATGTAAATTGAAAAGGAATTATACGGGTTGTAACAAGCTCCTAGAGCATGGTACGCAAGATTGGATCACTATCTACAATAACAAAACTTCAAAAATGGGGTGGTAGGAAGTAATCTCTAGATGAAGATGGATAAGGATAAATCACTAATGATTCTTGTATATGTTGATGATATGATTTTTGCTAGCAATAGTGATGAAATGAGCCGTGAGTTTGCTCAAAATATGTCAAAATAATTTGAAATGTCGATGATTGGTGAGCTATCCATATTCCTTGGACTGCAAGTATCATAAACCACAGCAGGTATGTTCATTTCTCAAACCAAATATCTTAAAGACATGATTAAAAGATATGGAATAGAAGAATGTGCACCTATGAACACACCGATGACCACATACTGCAAATTAAGAAAACATGATGAATTCCCCTGGGGTAGATGCAACTCTTTACAGATCAATAATTAAAGCTCTCCTATACTTAACTACTACAAGACTCGACATTATGCAAGTAGTAGGAATGGTGGGAATATTTCAATCAGCTCCTAATCAATCCCATTTGTTGGCTGTCAAAATATTTCTCAGATACTTGAAAGGAACTCCTCAATTTGGCCTTTGGTATCCCAAAAGCACAAATCTTACAGTGACAACTTTTACCGATGCTAATTGGGCTGGAAGCATGGATGATCGTAAAAGCACCAATGGAAATGCATTTTTTATGGGAGATTTCCTGGTATCTTGGCTCAGCAAAAAACAATCATCTATATCTATCTCTACAGTTGAAGCCGAATATATAGCCATGGTTAACTGTTGTACATAAATACTATGGATGAAGGAAGCTTTGAAGGATGTCAACATAGAAACTAAAAAGCTAATCACCATCTATTTTAACAACACAATTGTTATCAGTCTCAGTAAAAATCTAGTGATGCACTCAAAGACCAAACATATACTAATCAAGTATCATTTTGTCCATGAACAGGTGGTTGAACAAAACATCAAGTTGGAATATATCAATACTAAGGAACAGATTGTAGATATTTTCACCAAACCTCTTCCTCGAGAAGAATTTTAACATCTTCGTCAAAATATGGGGGTTATTGCTCTAGCATCACACTAAACAGATTCTTAAGATATCGCATGACAGGGGGAGTAGTTCGACAAGGGGAGTCCCTGTGTACTCCTTTGCCATTGATGTCAAAGGGGGAGAGAAGAAGAATATTTCCATCAATGACAAAGGGGGAGATTGTTGATATAGATTATCATTGATGTCAATATGGAAATATTCTGGAATACTAAATGATGATGTGAAGCCAAGGAGAAGCAGAGCATATCAGTGAAGCTATCAGAGTAAGAGAAGCCACAGGAAAACCAAGCCAAGAGTAAGAGTCGAAGAAAACATCGGAGGAGTTAACATATCAGAGGAGTTAACATATTGGAGGAGTTACGATGCTATTGCAATTCGTTTTTTTATTGACCTATCGCATATGCCCAAGAGAAAAAGCCAAAAGGGAAGCACAGTCAACATATCGGAGGAGTTAACATATCGGAGGACTTAATGTATCACCGGCCAAAAACTCTGACGTGCGATATGAGTTACGGACCCGATGGTCCCATTATAACATGCCCTAATCAATATCGCATCGCTATATCGGAACTTTGGCATTGTAAGTCTTAAAGGAATGTCACACTAAAACTGTGATTACAATATAATATGCAGACCTGAAACAGTTTATGGTAACAACCCTAATGTAATATGGCATTCACCTATCGAAAGTTACATATCGCAAGTCATAAAGAATGTTACACTCAAATCCATTGATTGTGAAAGTATTGTGAACCCGCTGCATCATTATAATATGACTAATGTAATATCACATCCTTTGAATCACATGTTTCAAAGGGTGTCAAACCGTCGATTGCAACAGATTTATGGACCCGAATAAGTTATAAAAAAAAGGTTAATAGAATATAGCATCCGCTCTGTCAGCAGTAGTGGTATCAACAATATCGAAAGACAGAGCATGTGCACACTTCTAAAACATCTGATTTTCAACGATTGCGATTAAGGTGATGACATGGATGTGGGACCTCGATGTGGGTATAGCCTTTCCTATGATATTTCTGGAAAAAAACAAGTCTCAGATATATTTTGTAATGTGCGACCTCATACAACAAGTCGGCCTCCCTCCAATAAATATGTCTTTTTGGTATTGGTGAAACCTTTATAAATAAAAGTCATATGCTTCACCTCAAGAATGGATCTCAGGCATCTACCATATAGAAGGTGAGATAGTGCACAACTCGTGAACTTGAAGAAATAGAGGAAGTCAAAGGTCGAGCAGGAAGTCGAAGGTCCAGTGGGAAAGAAGGAAGTCAAAGGTCCAGTGGAAAGCGAAGGTTGAGTGAAGAAGGAAACCGAAGGCCGAGCGGGAAAAAAAATCTTTTGACTGGGTTAATCCTGGAAGGTTCGAACATGAAATGAATCTGTAGTGCAAACCGTGACCTGTTACAAAGACTTCAAAGGACAGGGCTTAGTGAAGAAGACCTTGGGAGCAGTGTAATACAATCAAACATTTCTTGACAAATTAAAACTATATGGTCTGATTCCTTGGGGTTGGTGCTTCAGAACTGAAAGGATTGGTTTCCTTGGAGTTGGTGCTCCTAAATTCAAGGTTGGTGCCTTTATAAGATAGGGTCGAAGCCCTAGAGGTTGGAGCCTCATCAAAGTCCGAGTTGGTGCTTGGAAAAATTATCAGATATTGTATTCAATCCTTTTCTATATTTAATAAAATCATTTATTTGATTAAATTGTAAAGAATCTAAACTGGTAATAATAACAATTGAAAAGAAATATTGATTCACCTGCCTCTCAGTATTTCCAACATGTTGGTCATCATGTGATCTCATGCATAACCATCATACCAAAACAACCCAGGGAGTCTGTCCATAAATTGGATGACCATTGGTGCTGACTGAGACTCCCCTAGTGAATGTGTCTTCTCAACTACCAGGCCAACTTCACCACCACGGTCATAGTCAGCTGACATATCCGAGGAATGATAGGTAGTCCCACTTGGATCCCAATCCTAGTATGGGCTTATGTTATCCCTAATGCCTGAAATTTCTTGTTGAGCTTCATGTTGATCCACTACCATCTCCAAAGCTCACTCCACTAGGTACCAACTCAAAATCTCTCGCCATCCAACCCCAAGAGAGGGATTGAATTTACTAACTCCCATACATAAAACAAGCCCTCCATCCTACAAATGTTGCACCCTGTGTCGCTCGTCTCACTTCATCTCATCAACCTGGTCAACACATAAATTATGTCGAGGTGGCTTTGCCTCTCCCTCTCTAAGGTGCAAAGGTAAACTACAGATGCTACAAGCCCAATCTATGTATGTCTGAAGAGGGTTGTTCTTATGCTCTAATGTTCACTCTAGTTGTACCATTAGGGAATCCAACCGTTCCCCAACATGAGTCAGTTTGGTTGTTGACTCGGGACAAACCACTCTCATGCCCTCTAGATCCTCTTTTTGTTGTAGAATGGCCTATTGTATTGTCGTGGTCTCCTCTCTCAATGGTAGAAGATCAGCCTAGAACTAATGAAACTGTCTTGGGTATCTATCACCTACAAACTCGGTTACAACTCTGGATACCTCAGAAACTATCAGCATGTCATCCATGGGTGGCACCTCCTCAACAGATGACTCTATGTGTGTAGGCTCTATCCTCTCCACCAAGGTGTCAACGGGGGCTATCAAAGAGGTATCTAATAAAGGTGACTCCTGTGCCACACCGGGTATATAGATGTGCTCCTCACCATCCTGTGGGCTCTCAGCGTCATGCTCTATTGTGTCAAGAATTAGGAAGAAAGAACCAGTTTCTAATTAGCACATATCCCTCTATGATTCTCAAAAAAACTCTATTAGTAACAGTGCTGGCGATGAAATCCAAGTTCAACCTAGGGATCTTTATCATGCAACAAATCAAAAGATATACCCATATAGGCATCAACAACAGCATAAATCAAACCAATGTTATGTACATCATGAAAAAATTTGCAATGTCATCATTTTGAACCCTTGTTGATTTTATCATGGATCAAAAGTCGTAATTTTTCCTTTGCCAAAAAATTAATCATTTTATCGTATAAATTGTGATAAAATCATGCAACAAGCACAAAAATCACCATGCAATTAACAATGGTGCTTTAAGTAGATTTTTTTATTTCTTCACACATTTTACAGATAGGAAGAAGGGGTTAAAGAGAAAATGAGGAGTTTTATTTTGCATGAGCCAACAAAGAAGAGGATACCATTTTCCTTTGCCATCAACGTGTTTTTTTGGACTGTGGATTGATTTCCCTTAATTGTAAACACATTTGCAGGTATGAGCATCAATTTCCACCATTTTTTTTGCTTTTAATTGAATTTTTCATGGGGTTTTCTTTACCCATTCATTTTCCTTTATCTTGATAGCAATAGAGTGTTTTTTGTTTGTCATAATAAATTTATTATGGAGTGGGGAGAGTTTCCTAAATTTTCACAGCTAGTGGTGTATTTGTAGGTATGTCCACCTTTTTTATTTAAGGTTTTGCATGCCTATCAATTTTCCCTGTTTTTCCTTAATTTTTTATATAAGAGATCTATCATTCATGTAAATTTTGTATTTGTATTTTTTAATGAATTTTTTTCTATTTTGATTCTAAAATATATTGATTTTAATTGTTTTCAATCTTTTTATGCCCTAAGTTTAATCATTACATTGAAGACTAAAAATGCCAAGAAATTTGGACCATATTTTTAAAAATTGAAATCGGGTTTTGAACCGAAGCACCTATCAAACTAGGTGCTTAACTAGAGCCAAATAAAACCAGATCAAACTGCATTCAATGAACCAAAATTGTAAATATAACATAAAATAATAAAATCTTAATGGAAAAATATATTTTCAAGATTCCAAACTATTAGAGACAAAATATGCAAAGTTTTCTCATTTATATACCATGTAAGGGTGCATGTATCAAAATGGCACCAAGTGAAAGTGCAATACACATCATCAACAAAATAAATAGTCAAGGAGGCTTTAAATGGCCTCTAAAGTCCAAAAATAATGATACAACTCAAGCTACTAGGCCATTGGCCTATTACAAGTCTATAAATCTTTAATCAACATGATCATTCATCAAACTCGCCACCATTACTAGACATGATATCATCAACCGGAGCTACATAAAAAACATTTGGCTCTAAGTCTAAAGACTCCTCGGATTCCTCTCCAACCTCAATAGCAGTATTAGCAACAACTGTAGTCCTAGAAAACCTAGAAGCACAATTTATCCAAGCAGCACGGCTACTACTTCTCTCACCATGTGCCATGCTTGGTGCTTTGCTTCCTCTAGCTCTACGTTCGACTACCAAATCTACATTGGGATCAACCCCACCACCCCCGCCCTCCCCCACCACCCAACTCCATGGCATCAATATCAAAATAAACATCAAACTCAACTACTTGAGTCTCCTCCACCCATTTTGAAGTTGGATCAATATCATCCAAAACAATGGGATTTGTATCATGGATTTTGTTCCACAACTGATTGCAACTTAGTTGAAGGTTGTATTGCATGAAGACGAGGTTATTTAATTGTTTTTGTTGCAAATGATTTCTCATCTTCGTGTGAATCCACTCAAAAACATGTTGATTGTGCTCACACCCAAAATCATTGGAAGTTTGGCTAAGAACTCTAATTGCAAACTTTTGCAATTGAGGACATTAGTCACCAAGCAACTCCCACCAATTTTTTGCAAATACAAAGACTAAAGTTAATTCATTGTTCAACAATTTCGATTGTAATTTTGGCTTAAAAAGAAAGTATTTACAATCTGAATTTTAAACAATTGAATTTTAAAAAAATGGAACTGCTTACCTAGTTTATCCACATCTCTTGCTATTTTTGCCAAGTTTCTTTCCAAATGTACCTATGGCCATAGTGAATATATTGATCTTTTGATGTATTTCAAACTACTCAAACGCGTCAAGGACCATGCACTCTAAGCACTCGTATGACCCATCTTTGACCTCCCTATTATGATCTTCTCCTAACCAAGATTTATAATGATACCTTGGGTTGAGGAAATACCTAGCTACATCTATAGGACAATGGAGGTTATTGTTCCATCTGTTATCAGTGATCTCCCAAATAGGCCCATACTTACCTACTCTATCCTTGTAGGCTTCCCATATTCGCTCCTTTTCCTTATCCATGGCCTCATAGATGTGACCCACAACCAATTTTTCCCCATTCATTAATCACAACACATTAACAAGGGTCTCGCCAATTTTTACAAGCTATGTTGTTTTTTTCCAAAAATTGTTGTCAAAAAATTTCTTCTTTGTGTCTTTTGCATCTTCACTATCAACTCACCAAGATGAATTTCTATTTCATTGGAAAACATTTTTTGCAATTTTTGTTGCTAGGAAGTGAGAGATTGCAATGTGACAAAGTGAGTTGCTTAGCAAGCTCCTTTCCCCCAGTGTTTTTCTCATTAGGCTAAGCACCCATGAGTGGTTGTACATGTATTTTGTGACAAACTTGACATGTCTTATAGTGTTATTTACCCACTCTACTTTTCCTATGTACTAAAGCATGATGGTATGATATCTGCAATGTGGTCCAAAATATAGTCATATATTTGGACTCTAGATCTTTCTAGCAAGAACATAGTTTGAGGCATTATCTATGATGACTTGCACAACATTTTTGTGCCCCAATGTCCGAACCATCTCATCCAAAAGCTCAAATAAGAGAGTGGCATATTTCACCCTATCAGATACATCAATTGATTTCAAAAACATGGTTCCTTGAGGGCAAGAGATTAGGAAATTTAAGATAGTGTGGTTTTTCCCATCATTCCATCCATCTAACATGATGGAACAACATTCTTTGGTCCATGACTCTTTAAACTCAATCAAATATTCTCCAATGGGAAAATCCTCTTTTTGAAAAAGAGTTTCCCTCAAGTCATGCATACTATGGTCTTTGAAGCCCTTTAATGCAGATATAACAGAGTCCCACATAGCTTGGTAATAAGGTGAGCAAGAAGCATTAAAGGGGATATATTCATCATACCACCATTTCGCAATGTATTGAAAAGAAACGTATTTGCATTGCTTTTCCAATGGTTATCTAAGTTGGGTTGAGCTAGACTTGGTTGGGAGGTAGTGGCACTAATAGAGGAAGAGGTGGGGGAAGGTGTTATATAGCTCTTAATGTTCATCCTTGTTCTACCTTTACCTTTGTCTTGACTTTGAGACCCAACTCCAATAGGGGAAGGAAAATAACGGAAGGGGTCATGGACATTGGTGGAAGGGATAGAGGATGAGTCTTGAAGCTGAAAATTGTCAAACCCACTTACGCCTCTCCTAGCCATGGCTTTTTCAAGTTTCTTCTTCCCTGCAAGTCCTGCATATATAGCCTTTACCCTAGCCTTTGCCTCCTCAAAATTCTAAAATTTGCAATGTATTATGCCCTAATAGCCCGTATCACTTCATCTAATGCTTCACATGGATATACTTGGCCTTTTATACCAAGTGTTGTTTCCATCTAAAAATACAACCCCCCTTCATTGAGTTCCTATAATATTTGCATAACATTTTTCCTTTAACAACGTCACAATGAACCCATGCATCATCTTTGGCTTTTGGGGCCATGGTGGATGACGAAATGTCAAATTTAAAGGGAAATATATCTACAAATGGAGAAAAAAAAATACAACCAAATAAAATGCCAAACCTATAATAAATTTGAAAACAAAAAAGAGGCATAATTAGCCTATAAAGAAGGGTTGTTTTTTAGTTGAAAAGGGTGGCGGGGGGGAGAATATAAAACAAGGACAACAATCAGAATTGGAATTTTAAAAAAAAAAAGCATACATGTGAATTAAAACTAGTTAACAAAGCCTCCTCCCAAAGATGCCAACTCCACTAGACACTCCCAAACCAAATCCAAGATGACAAAGAACCTCCAAACTTGTTGTTGTAGAACTCTCCAAGCTCTTTATGGTCATAAAAAAATGAAATGAGAAGTGTGAGGCAAATAGGAGCTCAAGACTGCTTTTATAAGTTTAAGAGGACAAAAAATGGAGGGAATTGCCCATGCTTTCCTTAGAAAACACCCAATACCCCAATTCGTGGGCCCATGCAACCCACTGCTTGCACTTTAGCTAACTAGGTCATTTTATGATACAACTAGCTAATTTGAACCAGTTGGTAGCCTATATATAAAACCGGTCGATTTCGTACCTAAACAGTACCAACCAGTCCTTGAATCGGTTCATTGGGCCAATTTGACCACCCTTGGTTGTTAACCAGCCAATTTGATCGATTTCTGGTTCTGACATGCTAGTTTAACCAGTGTCTAGTTCATACTAGCCATGTTTTAAAACTATGATTTAAACCCTATGTGGGAATATGGTGAACTTGAGGGGCGTTGCAATAGACAAACTTTGAATTGTAAGTTATGTGGGAAGCATATGATGGGGGGAATCTCCCAATTGAAATTCCATCTTGCACAAATTTCAAGACATGATGTAGAACATTCAATCAGGTCCAAAAATCATCCATATTGCCACCAAATCACTGCAAGATAAGGATGCAGCCAAAGAAAATAAGTTGTGAAAATTCAAGTTGTAAATGATGGAGTGTGGGGAAGAAGTGAAAGTGATTCATTAGCATCATCTTCCAAATTTGCCAACCCCTCATCTACCTCATCATTTTTTGTTCCTAGAACCACACCTAGTGCACAACCTTCTATCATATAAATGATTAAAAGGAAAGAGAAGGAAGAATATGACAAGCTAGTAGATAGTTGTTTTCTATATAATGGCATTCCCTTCAACATTTCCAAGAACAATATAATCTACCAACCTATGTTTGATGTTGTTGTTATTTTTGGCCTACGATGCAAATCTATTCATATGATGATTTGAGAGGGCCTATTCTTCAACATGAAAAGGACAATTCCACTACTAAATTGGAGGACTTTAAGGAACCATGGGAACACGCTAGAGGCATTGTGATGTCAAATGATTGGATTAATCAAAAGGGTATGGCATTTCTTAACTTGTTGGCTAATTGTTCCAAGGGGAAAATGATTATTAAGTTAATGGATGCATTTTCACATATTAAATATGCCTGAGTAAGGTGGTAGGATCATAGAATGTTTTCCAATTCATAACGAACAACACTGCAAATTATGTCATTGCTAACAAGTTTTTTATGGAGAGGTATCCTAACTTGTTTTAAACACCTTGTGTTGCACATTCTATTGATGATGTTAGAGGATATAGGGATATTATTCAATCATCTAATAGCATATCAACATTTATATATAATCATGCACTCGTGATTAGCTTGATGAGAATAATCACGAATAACAAGGAGTTTGTGCATCATGTTATTACATAGTTTGCCACTAACATCATATCTCTTCAATCTCTCTTGACTTCTATGTGGGATGTGAATAGAATTTTTCTTTTAGAGGAGTGTCGTGATTTATCTTTTAGCCACAACCAAAGGGGGATCTCATATATAGGTTAGTTTCATATCGAGAGGGATTTCAAGTGGGAGAGGAAGAGGTGTATGCCATTACTGAACCTTTGGTAAAGGTTCTTTGGATGGTTGATGGGTGATAAGCTTGCAACGTACTATTTGTATGAGGCCATGGATAGGGACAAAGAACAATACACTCCATCAACCCCTTCATGCTACACAGTCTACCTCAATGTCGTATTTTCTTAGTTTTGTGGTTTCAAAATGGATGTTGAGGTAACAGATGGATTCCTCGCTTATGCTTAAATGATGGTGTCATATTTGCAAGAACATGCAGTAATTTCTAAAGAATTGGAGAAATATATGATGTCGAGCGGAACATTTGGCTTTGACATAGTTATCTGAAGACCAAAATGTTAGGTAAGCTTTTGTTTTAATTTCAACGTCTCTTCATACTTTGTTTCAACTTTCAAATTTCAATGGTTTTTCCTTATGTTTCTCTTATTTGTTGTAGATGTTTGGTTTAAAATATAAGGTGCAAGAGTACCCAATATCCAAAAGCTTTTCATTTGGGTGCTTATCCAAACAATGAGGTCCTCCAGATGTGAGCACAACTAGAGCGTATTTGAAAAATATACACCAAAAATCACACCAGGTTAAATATTTTCAAATTAAATTTTGAATTCATTATAAATTATAATATATAATTTTATGCCTTGCTACCCTCTAATTATATGTATTATAATTATAAAATTATAATTTATGACCCTCATATAGGTTTGATTCTCAACGCATTGATGATGTGGTCTATGTTTATTACAATCACAAACTGTGGGTGAAATAACTTCAGAAAACACCTAACGTGGATGCCATCTCATTGGATGTGATTGACACCACTACTGCATGGAGAGTTGAGATTGAGAGACCTATCATGGAATATGTCCCTGATTGGTTAGTGTAGGCATTAGAGAAGGTAGGAAGGGAGAGTGAAGAGGAGGAGGAGGAGGTGACACCGCCACCTTCAAGGAGTCAAACAAAGTAAGTTGGACATAGTAGTAGCATGGGAACCATAGAAGACACCATAGTCTACGTCCTACTTCTTCTTCTAGAGGACGTTAAAGTTCAATTCCAACCCAAAGGCCTTCTTCCTTTAAAGGAAAATTCATTGCCTTTCCTTGTAAAAGGGTGTTGTCGTTGCTACAACACCCTCCAAAATTTCATTATATGCAAATTTTGGAGCCTAACTCACTACCACATCAAGTGCCACCATGGTCATCAAGTGTCATTTCAAGTCATTCTATTTGTTTGAAGTATTGTTGATCATTCTTAAGTCTCATTGCATTGATTAGAACATTTCTAGTACATGTCATGGTCATATCACCTTTGTCTGTTGGGAAATGATACTTTTGGTTGCAATCACACACACTTTGTCCGTTATACTTGGTAAATGTTTGTAAACTTGTGTTTGGATGTTTAGTTATCATTGTCTAATCTTGTATAATTTTTATCGATGACTTGGTATGTGTCACACTTGTTTTCATCTTTAAACTCATTGTGTTCGCCCCTTGTTCCATCTTCTAGACATAGACAAATTTTGGTTACACAAGTGAACCCATTAAGGTAAGGATTGCAAGAGTGCAACCTTAAGCCTTGAGTGGGAATCATTTGTTGTTTGGAAGTGCACCCTACGCCCTCCAAGAGTGCATAGCGCACTCCTAAGCATCCTTACCCTTCCTCATTTCGAACTACGCCTTAAAGAATCCAGTTTTTCTTTGATTGCATTCCTTCAACTCGAAGAACTACGCCCTCCTTGGCCCTCTTGATCAAATTAGCAAACCCCGAAGCCCTGAAGCCTCATCCTTCAATAGTGCACATTCCACCCTTGTTGTCTCCCTTGAGAAAACAGCGCACTTGGGAAGCCTGAATTCCATTCCTTTGTCCTTCAAACCTGCACCCTATGCCCTCCCTTGAGTCTCTCTCTCCTCTTGAGCACATGGGTGCATCCCGAAGCCCTTAAGCTTATCTCCTTATCCCTTCAATATTTCGAAGTGTGCCCTTGCCCCCAAAAATCTCCTTGCTCCTCCCAAGCGCATTGTTAAGACATGAACAACAAATTTGCATGAAACATGTTAGAATAGGAGATTTTTCAGGATGATGTTCGCTTTCCATGAGTGATTGTTGTTACAGGTATTTCAAGAACATCATGGCAAGGATGCATGAAGAATATCGGGAAAACAGGGCAGTCAAAGGAAGCATTTGAGAACAAATAACACATTGAAATCTTGATGATCAAAGCATCCCTAAAGACTCCATAAGATCAAAGACCCTTTGGAGGGTGAATACATCAAAGATCGGAATTTGCATGCAAAATCAAAGGCATGAGTGACAGCCATATCACCTATTGAAGAAATTCCATGTCATCATTCACTATGAGTCCCAGTCATCAATGATAGTGACTTGACATGCCTTCACCACATGATGATGTGGAAGTTATGATGTAATCATGTAATTATTGTAAAGAAAAAAAGTGTAAGTCCAAGATTCATGTATGGACACAAGAGCCATGTATAGAAGTCCAAAAGACATGTAATTCCAAGAGTCATATGTAATTCCAAAAGTCATTTGGATGTCCAAGGGTTCTAGAAGTCCAAAGGTCATTAGAAGTTGGAAAGTCAAGAGTCATGAGGATATGAAATGTCATGCGTCAAGTTATACAAGGATCCTCATTACTCAAGAAAAATATTTTTAACCTTGGCTTCTCCCACGAAGCATTAGAGAGATAGAAATAGTATTTTTGGGGAGCAAGTGGTGGCTCTAACGCTCCATTATTGGAGCTAGTGATGTTCATTATACTTATGTATCTTGGAACTTTTGCTTAATACTTGAAGCCATTTGGCCAGCACATTTTCATGCATGGATTGTGGATATTTTAAGAATACTCTTCTAATGTTTATGATTCATGTTGGATTTCACATGTACTGAAGTAATTGGACAATTTATTTGATGCTAAAATTGTTGGAAATGTGTTATAATGATTTTAACGATCATTGCATTTTTGTGAACTATTTCACTTGATGCTAGAAGAGTCTCTATTATCTATGTGTGTGTGTGTATCCATTAGATTAGTACTATTACTTCTCTTCTAGAGGCTCACTTTCTCTCCCTTGTATTGAAAGAACCTTGATACATCTACAACTAAACATTCACAAGGCACACTCTCTTGCTCATTCAAAAGCACATGTGCGCTTCTCTCTCATGCTAATTTATTAAGCCAAGGAAAAGCTTTAAGTAAATGGCAGTCGGGTCATATTTCCGGATGGAACTCCTACACCAAACGGTGTGAGGTCTAATTTGGACCTCTTATTGGGGATATCCCATGTATGTTTGCATTATCTAGCATCGTCAACATTCTAGCACTAGAAGGAGAAAAACCAATGTTTAATGGTTGATAACTTTTCACATCACAATCATTCAGTTTATCAATAAGGCAGTAATATCTCAAGCATCGTCCCTAAACCTATTCCCAAGGTAGGAGGGTCTTCTCAACTTCGTCTGGAGTTGGCCTATGAAGTTACTTATGAAAAAATCTAGGTGATTCTACCTATCACCTATCGGTTTGCGAAAGCTATCAGTTTACTCCTTGTCACTCATAATCTTCCCCATAATCCTAAGAAGAAAGAAACAAATTGTACTGGTGTACTGGTTACATCAGTGGAATATTTGGATTTTTCCACTCTTAAGGAGTTACTAAGAGTCTTCCAAAGACACATTTCAGCAAGACTTGCTTCCACCTATTCACGAATATTACAAGGAAGATATTGTTATTACTAACAAAGAATAGTCAAGAGTTGATTTTGAGTTTAACAACAGTATAAACGGTGAAGGAGAAGGCTCATTAGATTCGGAAAAAGAGGAGGAGCCTAGAGATGAATACATGGAAGATCAGGACTTGAATTGGATGGCCCAAGAGCCACTCGCTTTTCCATATAACCTTCATAGAATGCCTACACATCCAAAGAAGTTGTTGTCAAAGTTTGTTCCTGATAAGAAGACTAAGCAAAAGATCATATCAAATATTTTTACATGCATCTACAAATGTTAGAGCTACGGTACGATGATGTTTCTTGTAGGCCTTTCCCTTTTACTTTAGAAGGTAAATCAACATCATGGTATCGTAGTCTGCCTGTTAATTCAATCCATAGTTGGAGGAATTTTAAGAAATTGTTTTTAGAAAAAAAAAATAGATGACAAGTCTCCCGCCATGCTATTAAAATATCTCAGAAATAGTAAGATGGGGGAAAGGATAAAGTTAAAGACTTCAATCAAAGGTTAAACCGCATATTAAACAATTTTCTCCCAAACATGCAACCTTGCAATTCTATCACTATTGATTATTATGCAGCTGCCTTGGCGACAAACATTTCCTCTTTTGTTAAATGAGTTGCAAAGGAGACATTGGTTCTAAACTTTGTAGAAGAAATCATCGTGGAGAAAGAATTGCATTCCATTGGTTTCATTACAGATGTTGATGAATCTAAATACTCCAAGGACACTAGTAAGAAGTCTCAACCTTCTTCAAGTAAGGCTAAAGAAAAGGACTCTATTGATATTGA
Organism: Pinus taeda; assembly: GCA_000404065.3. Lineage (NCBI taxonomy): Eukaryota > Viridiplantae > Streptophyta > Pinopsida > Pinales > Pinaceae > Pinus > Pinus taeda. The sequence continues at coordinate 42,181 of APFE030609495.1, read as the reverse complement.
ATGCTTGACTAGATCCTTAAAGGCACTCACCAACAAAGTTTTGGAATTAAAGAGGAGGTCAAGCGAGACCTCTACCAACAACAAGCCCCCCAAGTCTTTCCCTTTCAGAAGGAATAACAAAACCAACAATCAGCTAGCTAAATTTACCTAGAGTTCAAATGTTGTGTTGAATATTGAAAGTATAGGCATGGATAACTATTGTTCCCTCCATCATGAATGGCATTAAAAGAAAACATTTTCATAGTGGAACCACAACATGAATGCTCAAGTCACACACCTTGTCGATACTTTACTAGCAGATGAGCAGTCCGAGTAGACGGAAAAAGCAAATGAACCTGCATCAGTTAGGGAAAGCATAGGTGTTGGACATGCAGTAAATACTTTTGATTTTATTCTTCATACCGACAATAAGAGTGTTGAAGCACCACCTCAAATTGAGGCTCCTACTCAAAAACAAAGCATTCGTTATAAATTTAGAATCAAAGGGCCTATTTCTAGTTAGGAAGTGACAAGACAAAAATTAAAGAAGCAATTGTTAAGGAGACTCGCACCACCAACTAATCCTGCTCAAAATACACAAAATAAGTATGGAAGTGTCACTGCTTCTAAGAATACTTCCACCTATAGTAAAAGCAAGATCGTCACTCTGGAAGTTTCAAACCAAGCCACACCTTTAGACACTTTAAAACTGCCTGCTAAAAATGAAACTATTGATTATAACATAGTCAAAGATTTGAAGAGAGCTCGTGCCAACATTTTGATTTTTGAGCTCGCAAAGATAGCAAGCCAACATGAACTGCTTGTCCAAGCTTTCTCGCAACCTTCATCAGGTGACAAATCTTCTACCTCTCTAAAGGTATCTAGTAAGTATGTTGGAACTCTCAAATCTATGGTAAATGTTGTAATTTTAGATGTTAATAATATTTTCCCCCCATTTCTACTAACTTTTGAAATTTTTAATTACAATGTCCATAATTGTTTGGTCAATTCGAGTGCATCTGTTAATGTAATGTCATTATCTGTAGCTAAGAAAATTAACACTAAATGGAATAAAATTGATGCACAAATCATTCAGTTGGACAGATCCCTTGTCCAAGCTATTGGTGAACTCAAGAATGTTATTATACAATTATCATCTGATCATTGAGTACACCAATGTATAACCATTGTAATTATGGACATCCTTGAATCCTATGGCATACTCTTGAGTTGAGACTAGTCTAGTAAATTGCAAGAGTATTTTGGCATAGATTGGTCACACTTGTGGCTTCCATATAAGTGAACCATACATTAAACATATCAACACCACTTGAAGGTCATAATGAGCTCGTTTCCTTTGCAAACCTTATATTTACAAATTGTTTCCTGGAAACTGACCACGAGTGTTATCAAGCACAACCATCACCCGTCCCACTCTATACACAGTTGGAGCTCCTTCCATGTACTCCAAGTGGTGCTAATGAAACTTGTAATATAGATTTACATAATAGGAATAGTAGTATAGGAACCAATTTAGTAGCTAATAATATATGCATTGTGTACTTCGATGGTTCTAAAACATAGGATGGCTCTAGAGTTGTGTATATTTTAACATTGTACAGAAATTACCTACAAATGAATTCTTAAAACAGAAAAATAATGGCGAGAACATAAAACAAACATACACAGATATTTTCCCCTAGATCCAAAAACTGGGACTACCAGATTGATTTTTCATTATGTTCTTTTCAATTTTTAAATACATATATATACATGCCAAAGAATTCATAAACCCCAATCCACTAACCCTAGATTAGAACATAATCACAGTTCCCTTGACCAGATCTACAAATTACCATGGGCAAAAAAACATTTTTCCAAAATCATGCAGGAAAAACCTGCACAAAACCGCCCATAAAATTTAAAGGTGTAGTGTCCCTTGAAAAATTATATGACCTACAAAACAGATTCAAAGGGTCAATTAACGCTAAGACTCAGAGCTCGAAGTTTCCATCCGAACACGCCAATTTGGGAACTCAAGACGATCCAAAATATGTAAACCTCGGTACACTTTCTGCACAAGAACGACAAGCATTCATCTGCTTATTCTAACAATACCGAGATGTGTTTGTATGGACATATAGCGATGTGAAGACATGTGATACTCATCTCATCCAACATGTCATTCCAATTAAAGAAGGGGTGAAACCTTTGTAGCAAAATCTAGGGAAATTTCATCCAACATTGGAACCCCTAATTAAAAAGGAGTTGAGGAAGTTGTTGGATGCCTGGATCATTTTCAAGGTTAGACACTCTACTTGGGTTTCGAATTTGGTCCCCGTTATAAATAATTTCGGTGAGATAAGGTTATGTGTCAACTTTTGCAATCTTAATCGGGCATCAAATAAAGATAATTACATGGTGCCATCCATGGAACAGATTCTCCAAGAAGTATTTGGGTCTGAGATGTTCTCGCTATTAGATGGTTTTTTTCGCTATAATCAAGTGCTAGTAGCATAACCGGATCGTCTTACAACCACCTTCAGTATCAAGTGGGGAACATTCGCCTTTAAACATATGTCGTTCGAGCTTATTAATGTTGGTGCTACCTTTCAAAGAGCAATGGGCATTGCTTTCCATGGCCTAATTGGTCAAAGTATAGTTGTTTAATTGGATGGTGTTACTACGTTTTCTAAAACAAGATCAGATCATGTATGTCATCTGAAGAAAATATTTGAGCAGTGTCGAAAATATGGAATCTCCCTCAATCCCAAGAAAAACATTTTTGGTGTGTCAGAAAGCACTCTCTTAGGACACATCATTGCAAAGAGTGGAATTAAATTTGACCCCAAAAGGGTCAAAACTATAACTCGGATCATGTTCCCAGTAAACAAGAAATTGATGCAATCTTTCTTAGGGAAGATTAATTTCCTCCGAAATCTCATCTCCAATTATGCTCAGATAGTTAAACCTCCACAATATGGTTAAGAAAGATGTGATTTATAAATGGGACAGAAAGGAAAATGATTGTTTTTCTCATATTAAGTAAGTTATCGTTGATGTGCCTACATTATTTAGTCCCGATTATGGAAAATATTTCATGCTTTACACATTTGCTTTGAATTAATCTATTATGGTTGTACTGACTCAAAAGCATGTTGAAGGAAACAAATGGCATATTTCTTTCACGAGTGTTGGATTACAAAGGTCAAATATTAATTATCTTGTTGTCTATAAATAAGTGTATGTTGTATATAAGGCAGTAAAATATTTCAAATCATATCTCCTTAAAGCCCACACGATCATATATGTGCCTCATCTAGTGGTCAGAACACTCTTTGTATAGCAGGAGTTGGGTGAGAAGAGGGAAAATTGGATGACCTATTTACAAGAATATGATTTCGAGTTTATGTTAGTTCATACTATTAAGGGTCGTGGCCTAGGAGAAATATTTTTTTGGATGGGAGCAGGAAATAGAGATGTAAAATGTTCAACAAGTTCCCCAGACTAAATCATCAATGCCATGGTATTCATACATACGGCAATTCTTTGAGCACATCACTTTCCCATGCATTTAACGAACAAGTAAAAGAGGGAAATCTTCATCAAAGCTATATCATGTTGGAAAATATTGAGGGGAGGGTTAATCAGTATTCCTTAGCAATTAGCACTTTTAAATCTTTTCAGAGCATTAGTTAATATTCAATTATCATTAATGTTTATGCAGTAGCAACAGTGAATAAAAGAACACAGGAGGCACAAAACTTTTAGGTGGAAAACCCCCTCTAGGTCAAAAGCCATTGAACGCTTTTCTAATAATTTTTTAATCTTCAACTCCAATTGAAAAGAAAGATCCAACTTCCTAGAATCTAGAAAAGCATTCTTCTCCAGCTCCCACTTGATGGACGCTCCAACGCACAAGATTCTTTAGTAGTCAACTGAACTGATGCCCCAAAACCCAATGAGCTACAACTCATCCTAGCACCACCCTACCACCCTGAATTTTTCACAAGCTTGAACCTGTTGGTGACTTCATGCACCAGCTTAGTACCACCCTATAGAAGACTGGACTCACGTACCAGGGAAAATGGTCCACTTTACAATGATATAGAAGAAGATGACACACTAGACCATAACCCCAACTATGACACAACCACCTAATGATGATCTTAGACCTCCCGACACTGCCTCTTCAACTCTTGGCAGATAGACACTTGTACAGCTTTTACAAAGATGCTTTACAACGACTCTGTACAATGATACTTTTACAATGTCTATATGCAGTGTTGCACACTTGAAGACTTCATGTGGTGAACTTCTTACTGCTATTCTGCACCTTGATTGATGCTATTATCATGCCACCCTTTCTCATTCTTCAAAACATTAGATTATGCATTGAGTCTTCTCTTGATGAATATATAATACCTGCAAAAAGTCTTCAAGGAAATACTCGTGACATGATAATAGCAAAACTTACCTCATCTTGCAGAGCATATGTCAGTACTAAAAAAAAAAACAAATTAGAATACAAAGAATCTAATGCAATTAAGAGATGAAAATGCATATACAGAAGATACTTACCTGTAGCTTACCTCTACTGCATCATTTTTTTGCACCGTTCTCTTTGCTGCCCTAGAAAGTCTGGTCCTTTGCACCCCTTGACAACACTTGATCTAGTTTTTCTTGCCTTCTAGGAGCACGATATTTAATCTAATGTATCTTTGTGATTTCAGATCCCCAACATGTGATATTTGGTCTTGTAGAATCCCTCTGAGTATTATTTCCAATGCCACGGGTCTGACCCGATTTGGACTCTTCAAGGCAAAGTTATGCCCAATCTCTCACAATGACCTAATTATGGACCAGTTCGTAGAGTAAACTTGTACGACGTGCCATGTGTCACTGTTTCCTCCTTCGGCTCTGAAATTTATATACATAAAACTATTGTCCGTGCGCTATCCTCCACTTTTTACAGAATTTCAATCCTCTTATCAGAGAGAGAGTTATGATGATTTTCCCAAGGTCACTTCTTTGAGATGAAATTTGGCAGCCTGCAAAAACCCTAACTTCCACATATCATATCTCTGAAAATATAGCGAACCAAGATCTGAAATTTGGTCACGTCGTTCGTTAGGATTGCGAATCAAATGGATTTTAATTTTAGAATCTAAGACTTTTCATAAATGAAGTTATAGTGAAAATGCCATGATCACTACATTTGGAGGATATATGAGATTTATTTTTATAGAGTTTAGAGGGGCTTCTATAGAGAATGTTGGAGGGATTTTAGGAGCTTAAAAAATTATTAATTAATGACTATTCGATGACCAAAACCAATTATGAGTGCCATGCCGCAACCCCATAGGGTTTTAGCCCATGAACTAGGGTTACTAACTTCAAACGTGAATATCTCTCAAACCATGAAGAATTACTTGGCGTGCCATATATCAACGGAAACATCTCGATGAGTAGAATCTATCTATAAGATCCTTGACTCAAAATAGAGTAAGTTGTCAAGTCAAAATTCCCTTGCAATATGAGGGTATCCCCTGGTGTTTCTTGGGTTGACATCAATGAAAACCTTAGATCATCTTTAGATCAACAATCTCCCCCTTTGGCAATGATGGCAACACAAGTACTCTCCCTGCGATCAGGGCACCTCTTCCTATTGCCTTCTCTCCCCCTTTGACATCAATGGCAAAGGGTAACTCCCCTTGACACATAACCATCTTGCAAACCTGTGCACACTTCCACTCCCCCTTTATTTTCTGAATAAGGAAAATCTAATGAGAACTTGGGAGAATCCTGAGCTTCTGGCGAAGATATTCAAATGCTTCATGAGGTAAAGGTTTAGTGAAGATATCAACGATTTATTCTTTTGTACCAACATATTCAAGTTTGATATTATTTTCAACGAATTGTTCTCTAACAAAATGATATTTTAGCAGAATGTGTTTTGTTTTTAAATGCATGATAGGATTCTTGGAGATGTTGATGGCACTAGTGTTATCACAGAAGATGGGAATATGCTCATTGAATTGTACTTGAAGATCTTAAAGTTTGTTTCATCCAAAGTAATTGAGTACAACAAGCTTCCACTGCAATGTATCATGCTTCCGATGTAGATAACGAGATTGAGGTTTGTTGTTTGCTCAACCATGATATGAGACAACCACCTAGATAGAATGTTGCTCCACTATTACTCTTACGATCATCAATGTGTCATGCCAAATCTGCATCTGTAAAGGCTTGAATAATGAGATTGTTGCCCTTGGGATACCACAAGCCATATTTTGTTGTTCCCTTTAGATATCAAAGAATTATTTTGACGGCAATAATATGTGATTCTTTTAGTGCTGCTTGGAATCTTGCTACTTTTCCAATTGCTTACATAACATCTGGTTGGGAAGCTATTACATATAGAAGACTACCAATCATAGATCTGAAACAACCTCTGATCCACATCCTTAGATGAGTTGTCTATGCTCAATTTGCAACCTGTTACCATCGGAGTAAGGACGAGTTTGCAATCTTCCATTTTGAATTTCTTGAGCATTTCCTTGATGTACTTGGCTTGACATATAAATATTCCTTTCTCTTGCTGAGATATTTGAAGCCCTAAGAAGTATGTCAACTCACCAAGTAAAGACATCTCTAACTCAATTTGCATCTTTGTAGCAAAGTTCTTACTTAGTCAATCATCATTGCTACCAAAGATTATATCATCCACATATACTTCAATGATTGTTAAATTATCCTTATCTATTTGTACGTAAATATTGCTATCAGCAGTGCCTTTCTTGAACCCTTATTGACGTAGATATCCGTCAAGACGAGCATACCATGCTCTGGGATCCTGCTTGAGACCATACATAGCCTTCTTTAACCTGCGAACATATTCTTCTTTTTCTAATATTAAAAAACCTTCAAGTTGTTCAATGTAAACTTCTTCTTCTAATTCTTCATTCAGAAATGTTGAATTAACATCCATTTGGTAGACTTTTATTTTTCTTGAACATGCATAGGCAAGAAACATCCAGATGGCTTCCATTCTGGCAACTGGTGCAAATGTTTCGTCGAAATCAATTCCTTCCACTTGTGCATAGCCTTTGCAAACCAATATTGCTTTGTTTCTGGTAACCTATTCATCTTCATTCAATTTGTTCCTGAACACCCATTTAGTCCCAATGACATTTTTATCTTTTGGTCATGGAACTAATTCCCAAGTGTTATTCTTCTCGATTTGATCCAATTCATCATTCGTAGCTGCTACCCAATTTTCATTCTGGTTGGCTTCCTCAAAACTACTAGGCTCAAAGGTTGCTAGAAAAGCAATGTGAGCTTGTTGTGATGATCGAAGCTGTCGACCTTTTCTTGTTCCAATTCCTTCATTTGTGTCACCAATGATTTTATTTGATGGATGGTTCTTTTGAATCCGTTCTTTTGTTCTCTTTGGAGGAGCTTCTTGTTGTTGTTCCTGTATATCTTGTTGATCATTATTTACTTCTTCCTGGTTGACAGTTGCTTCTTGTTCTAGAACTTTCTCTATGCATTTTTCAGCCTCTGTCTCAATTTTCAAAGATTCTAGATCCTCATCATTATTCGATAGAACACTATCTTCATCAAATGTAACATGTATGCTCTCCACTGTTTTCGTCTTAGATTATAGCATTTATAGGCCTTTATTTTGCGTGAGTAATCAAAAAAGATACTTTCATCAACACATGATTCAAACTTATCGAAATTTTGATCTTCTCTTTTGATATAACATTTGCTTCCGAAGATTCTCAAATATTTTACATTAGACGGTTTTCCTTTCCATGATTCATATGGGGTCTTATTGCAATTATTTCTTAGAAGACTTATGTTGATAATGAAGACTGTCGTATCAATTGCTTGAACCCAAAATTTTTCATCCAATTTTGAGTCCTTCAGCATTGTTCTACCCATTTCATGTACGGTTATGTTTTTTCTTTAAGAAACTCCATTTTGTTGAGGTGTTCGTGTTGTTGAAAATTGTCTTTTTATTCCATTTTCGTCACAGTATTGTTGAAATAATTTGGAAGTGAATTCTCTGCCATTATCTAATCTTAGACACTTTATTTTTAAACCAGTTTCATTTTCGACCAACTCCTTGTAGATCTTGAAGCACTCAAATGCTTCAGATTTTTTCTTTAGGAAATTGACAGTTGTCATCCTGTTATAGTCATCTATCATTAACATGAAATCTAATTCTCCATCTAAGCCTTTTGTTCCCATAAGACCACATAGATCAGTATGTATCAATTCCAATGGATGTGATGCAAAGTGTTCTTTTTTTTTAAATCCGCATTTTGTCTGCTTGCCGTGCCAACAGGCCTCACATAGTGTGTTGGAAGGTTTTGAGATTTTCGGCATTTCTCGTACTGCTTCCTTTTTTCTTATCCTTTCTTCTTGCCTTGCTTTTTGAATTTCTTAAAGCCTTTCTTTCCTTTTGAGTTTCCATCACTTCTGTTCAGACATTTTTCCGCGAAATGCCCAACCTCACCACAACCGAAACATATCAATGGAAGTTTACCTTTGAATTTTCCCTTACCAATTTTTAGTTTTCTTGTAAAGTAAGAATATTCTCCATCTGAAAAACCTTCTTCATAATCTTCCTTTTCTTCACACTTGCAGGTGCAGTATTTGCCTTGGAAGGTTCTTTGTCCTTATTGGTTTTCTTAGATGCAACGAACACAATTTCTAGATGCAAAGTACCCCCTTCTTCATCAAGTCTCATTTCATATGCTATGAGAACTCCATGTAATTCCTCTTTGCCGAGTTTGTCCAGATTTGCACTGTATTCTAAGACCGATACCTTTGGGTGGAATCTCCTGGTAACATTCTAAGAATCTTTCGTATAATAGTCTTCTCATCAACAGGCTCTCCCAATCCTTCCAGAGCGTTGGTTTTTTCATCAACGTGTTGGAAGTATGCAGCAATGTTGTCATCTTCTTTCATTCTGAGTTGCTCAATTTTTTCTCTGTAGATTTAAGCTTTGCTTCTTTGACATTTGAGTCACCTGCATATATATTGTCAAGCTTGTCCCATACATTTCTGGCGGTTTTACAACCCAACACCTTATGATAAGAAGATTCAATAAGTCCATTGATAATAATATTCTTTGCTTTTGCATCATTTACCAAATTATTCTTACTTTGTTCATCTGTGATTGGTGTAAAGCCGTTTTGAACAGTGTCCCATACTTCATAACGTTGTGCCAAGAGATAGACCTCCATTCTTCCTTTCCAGAGTGCATAATTATTTGCATTGAATAGAGGTACACCATTCTTGGTATGCTCCATGATCTCCTTCCAGTTGTTAAACTGCTATTGAAGGAACCAAGCTCTGATAGCAATTGTTGGAAAATACTGAGAGGGGAGGGGTGAATCAATATTCCTTAGCAATTAGAACTTTTAATTATTTTCATAGCATTAGTTAATCTTCAATTATCATTAATGTTCATGCAGTAACAACAGTGAATAAAAGAACACAGGAGTCACAAAAATTTTAGGTGGAAAACCCCCTCCGGGTCAAAAACCACTTAATGCTTTTCTAATAATTATTTAATCTTAAACTCCAATTGAAAAGAAAGCTCCAACTTCCTAGAATCTAGAAAAGCATTCTTCTCCAGATCCCATTGGATGGATGCTCCAACGCATGAGATTATTCAGTAGTCAATTGAACATATGCCCCAACAACCAATGAGCTACAACTCACCCTAGCACCACCCTACCACCCTGAAGTTTTCACATGCTTGAACCTGTTGGTGACTTCATGCACCAACCTAGCACCACCCTACCACCCTATAGAAGAATAAAAGAAGAATGGACTCCCGTACCAGGGAAAATGGTCCACTTTACAATGACATAGAATGATGTAGAAGAAGACGACACACTGGACCATAACCCCAACTATGACACAACCACCTAATGATGATCCTAGACCTCCCGACATTGTCTCTTCAACTCTTGGCAGATAGACACTTGTACAACTTTTATAAAGAATCTTTTACAATGACTCTGTACAATGATACTTTTACAATGTCTGTATGTGGTGATGTCCACTTGAAGACTTCATGTGGTGAACTTCTTGATGTTGTTTTGCACCTTGATTGCTGCTCTTGTCATGCTACCCTTTCTCATTCTTCAAAACATTATATTATGCATTAAGTCTTCTCTTGATGAATATATAATACCTGCAAAAATTCTTCAAGGAAATACCCATGACATGATAATAGCAAAAATTACCTCATCCTGCAAAGCATATGTCAGTGCTAAACAAAAACAACAAATTAGAATACAAAGAACCTAATGCAATTAAAAGCTGAACATGCATATATAGAATATACTTACTTATAGCTTACCTCTATTGCATCATTTTGTTGCACCTCACTCTTTGCTGCCCTAGACAACACTTGATCTAGTTTTTATTGCCTTCTAGGAGCACGATATTTAATCTGATGTATCTCTGTGATATCAGATCCCCAACATGTGATCTTCGGTCTTGTTGAAGCCCTCTAAGTCTTGTTTCCAATGCCATAGGTCTGACCCTATTTGGACTCTTCAAGGCAAAGTTATGCCCAATCTCTCACAATGACCTAATTATGGACTAGTTCCGTAGAGATAACTTGTATGACGTGCCACGTGTCGTTGTTTCCTCCTTTGAATCTAAAATTGATAAACAGAAAACTACAGTGCGTGCACTATCCACCACTTTTTACAGAATTCCAATCCTCTTATCAGAGAGAGAGTTATGATGATTTTCCCAAGGTCATGTCTTTGAGATGAAAGTCGGTAGCCTGCAAAAACCATAACTTCCACAGATCATATCTCCGAAAATATAGCGAACCAAGATTTGAAATTTGGTCACGCCATTCATCAGGATTGCAAATCAAATCGATTTTAATTTCAGAATCGAAGACTTCGCAGAAATGAAGTTATACTGAAAATTCCATGGTCACTACATTTGGAGGATATATGAGATTTATTTTTATAGAGTTGAGAGGGGCTTCTATAGAGAATGTTGGAGGGATTTTAGGAGCTTAAAAAAATTAATTAATGACTATTAAATGACCAAAACCAATTATGAGTTCCATGCCACAACCCCATAGGGTTTTAGCCCACTAACTGGGGTTACTATCTTCAAATATGAATATCTCTCAAACCGTGAAGAATTACTTGGCCTGCCATATATCAACGGAAACATCTCAACGAGTAGAATCTATATATAAGATCCTTGACTCAAAATAGAGTAATTTTTCAATTCAAAATTCCCTTGAAAGTAGCCCTTGGTGCTGCTTGGGTTGATATCAATGACAACCTCAGATCATCTTGAGATCAGCATATCCTACCAGCTCATTCATGGAGTAATTTTCAAAAAGCATCATCATCTTGTCTTGCTAAAATGCCTTGAGCCTCAAGACATGGAAAAGGTACTAAAAGATCTACACGACGAACTGACAAGAGGTCACTATGTGGGTGATACAACTGAGCATAAAGTGATAAGGTTTAGTTATTATTGGCCCACTTTATTCATAAATTTTCACGTTTATGATTAAAAGTGCCTATTTTGGTAGAGATGTGTCAGTCGAGATTGGTAGTCAACCGCCCCACTACTACCTATAGTAATCAAGGAACCATTCCAACAGAGGGGACTAGATGTTATTAGGAAAATATTTCCACATTCGTTAAAGCAACACCATGATATTCTAACAGAAATAGATTATTTTACTCGGTGGACATAAGAGATTCCATTAAGACAAGTTAACGAACAAGAAGTCATTCACTTTTTGAAGCATAACATTGTAACCAAGTTGGGGTTCCAACGTCTCTTGTCTTTGGTAATGCAACTTATTTGTCTTCATTGAATCTTTATGAATTTGCATTAGAAAATGGTATTGTATTGAAGCATGCATCTAACTATTACCTATAGAAAATTGATTTAGCTGAGTCAACAAACAAAAATCTCATTCGCATAATCAAGAAAACCATTTTCTCTAAGCAAAGGAACTGACACAATGCTTTGACAAAAGTTTTATGGGATGACCGCGTAATTCCTAAGCCTTACTAAAAACATCACAGTACTTTTTGGTTTATGGGAATGAATTTTTCTTGCCTATGAACCTGTACCTCCCAACCTTCCAACTCTCCTAAGAGTCCCAAAGTATACCTTGCCTTCTGTTTCAAAGCAGGATAGAAATTTTGCTCAAACTTGAGGAAGAAAGACTCAAATCCAAAGAAAATTTTGCCATCCATCAAAATCATATTAAATGTTGGTTCGACAAGAAATCCGTAGGGACTAAGAGTTTCGATGTGGGTGACTTAGTATTGAAGTGGGACAAATCCCACGAAGAGAAATGCAAGCACACGATGTTCCAACCTCTGTGAATTGGCCCCTTCACCATTGAAGAAAATCTCAATCATAATACTTTCAAGTTGAAATCCTTAGATAGGAGGACTGACCCTCTTCCCGTAAATGGCCAAGATTTGAAGTGTTATTTCCAATAGAAAATCTAAGTTGTGTTTCCTGTATAGTCTTTTCTTTTGTCTCTTCTCCTTATTTGTTTGTGTCAGTATTATGTGTGTCGTATCCAATTGTGTCTTATCTTGTTTTGTGTTTTAGTCATTGTACATAAATAAAACCTTGTGTGAAAAATTGCATGCCTCATAAAAGGTCTTGTAGTGGAATAAAGAAAAAATGTGACAACCACAACGCTTGGCTATTTGTTAGTTCTTTTTCTTTGTTTGGGAAGGTTGAGCCAGGTCTGGATGGAAAATACAATACATCCAAAAGGAAAACCTTGAGGGAACTGATTAGATCTGCACCTATTCTAGTATCCAAACTCCTCAACTTGGTATATAAATCTACTTGGTGTGTTACATGCTTATCCAATCTAGTAGAGAAAGGAAAATAATAAGTATTGAAGCACAGTCCTATTAAATAAATAAATAAAGGGTGAAATAAGAGAAAGGCTTCCTGTGCGGGGAGATGAAGCAAGCGACTCCGTCGAGGTACTGTCTAGGCCTACTAGCAACGAAGCAACATTTGTGCTCCTACAGTGACTCCGTAGGGGCACTGTCCAGGTCTGCTGATAATGGAGAAACACCAGAAATGAAACTCATACTCTGAATATCTTAAACTCGTTGTGCATATTACCCTTTCTTAGATTCAAATAGTTGTGATATGGCATATCTTTTGTTGTGTTTGAACCAAGTGAAGTGGGTTGAGGTGCTATGTATATAAATGGTTGAAAGGGGGGAGTCAAGGCAATCTAATTGGTGAATCAATACTTCTTGAAGGACTGGCCCTTTAACTGAAAATGTTATTCCTAAGTAGAGAAGTTGAAGTTTTCCCAGTGTGTTTCCAAGTGTTTTCATTGCTACAACACCCTCCAAAATTTCAATATATTCAAATTTTGGAGCCTACCTCACTATCACATCAAGTGTCACCTTGGTCACCAAGTGTCTCTTCAAGTCATTTTGTATATTTCAAGTGTTCTTGATAATTATTAAGTGTCATCGCATTGATTAGAACATCTCTAATACATGTCATGGTCATAACACCTTTGTCTATTGGGGAACTACACTTTTGGTCGTAGTCACAGACACTTTGTCTATTGTACTCGGGGAATGTTTGAACTGGTGTTTTGATATTTATTTATCAATGTCCAAGATATTCTAAGCTTAATCAATGAGTTGGTATGTGTCACACTTGTTTTCATATTTAAACTTATTGTGTTCACCCCTTCTTCCATCTTCCACACTTAGACAAATTTTGGTTGCACAAGTGAACCCATTAAGCTAAGGAGCGCAACAAAACATTCTTAAGCCTTGAGTGGGAATCCTTCATTATTCAAAAGTGTGCCCTGCACCCTCCAAGAGCGCATAAAGCACTCCTAACCATCCTTCCACTTCCTCATTCTGAACTATGCCCTAAAGAATCAACTTTTCCTTTGAACGCATTCCTTCGACTCAAAGAATTGTGCCCTCCTTGAGCACATAAGTGCACTATGAATCCCTAAGCTTAACACCTTTAGCCTTTAGCAATGCACCCTGCACCCTCCTTAGCCCTCTTTACCGCATGAGGGCACCCTTAATCCTTGAAGCCTCATCCTTCATCCTTCGAAAGTGTGCCCTGCGCCCTCTTTTTCTCCCTTGAGTGCATAGCGCACTTGGGAAGCATGAATACCATTCCTTCATCCTTCAGACCTGCACCTTGTTCTGTCCCTTGAGTTTCTCTCTCTCCTCTTAAGCACATGAGCACATTCTGATGTCCTAAAGCTTCATATATTCATCTCTTCAGCCTTTCGAAGTGTGCCCTTGTGCCCAAAAGTTTCCTTACTCCTCCCAAGCGCATTGTTAAGACATGAACAACAAATCTTCATGAAACATGTTATAATAGGATATTTTCTAGGCTGATGTTTGCTTGCCATGATTGATTGCAATTACAAGTATTTAAAGAACAGCATGGAAAGGATGCATGAAGGAGATCACGCAAAGAGGGAAATCAAAGGAAGCATTTGAGAATAGAGAACATGTTAGGCTCTTATAATATAGGTAATCAAAGTTTGTATGTCCATTTATTTATTTTGAGAATCTTGTGGTAAAGTTTATCTTATAAATTCAATAGGTATTATAGTTTAAATTATTTTTGTACTAAGGTCTCAAATTGCTCAAGTCATTGAAAATATGTGTGTCAAAAGAGGTCCATTATTCTTGAGTTGAATTGTAAGGTCCCTAAGGGATCATCAGTGAGTTTTCATGAGTGAATGTTGGACAAATTGATGGTGGTTGTGTTAGTATTGTGCATGAATATTGGCACTGATGTCAACCATTCTTGAAAGAATGTGTACTTTAGTGCATGACTCAGAAGGATTCCTATGGTAGCTGCAGGCTTCATGTAGAGGATCATCATGGTGGATGTGTTTTCATCTTTCCAAAGAGAAAATTAGCGGAGTTTACAGTCATTTTCAAAGCAGCAGAAGGACTCAAAGTATACATCGAACCCTCCAAAAATGGACTTCTGGATCAAGAGATATGGCATGTTGAAGTTTAAAGGTTTCAAACCTTTGAAAGGAAGGAAAAAGAGAATATCGTAGGTCGAAGAGATATCAACGATCAAAGGTCTAAAGCACATTGACAATCGGAGGCCCAGCACACATTGCAACATTAAGCATATCAGCGATTGCAATAGCAGAGAACTATGGCAGATTAGCGATCGACAGATCAAAAATTGGCAAGTTCAAGGCATATCACATATCACATATCAGCAATCAGTGAATCAGAGGAGTGACAACTTTAGAATGTTGCGATAAGGAATATTCTAATATGAAATGTTGCAATATGAAAGTTCTAATAGTGTTAAACTGTCGGGAAAAGCATCAATAGTGTTAAACTGTCGGGGAACATTGAAACAGATTAACAAAGAAAATCATTGCAAACCAGAGGTGGATGGGCCTTTTCTCTCTCCTTCAGCGGGACACATAGCACAATTTGATTTATTTCGATAAAGTTATGTGGCATCTGACTTCAACATGATGTGGCGGTACGACGAACACGTGGCAAGCAATTTTGGCATTTTGAGGGGTCCTAAGAGAGAAAATCAGGGTGACATATATCACCACTCACAAGGTGCCACGTGGCAGTGATGACGTCATAATCGGTGATCGACATTCGGAGGTCCAAATCATATCGGCGCTTTGTAACAATTACCACTTGAAAAATTTCTAATCAAAGGGGGCTCCGATATTGGGACTAGCATACGGTCGTTAATACTTAAAGAATCAAGGGCTGAAGCACTTAACATATGAAAATCGTCCCCGGTAGGACTCTAAATTCCTTAGCGCCCTTAAGGCTAGGCATTATGGTCACATCCCTCGGTCATATGGCAAAGAAATGTAGGAAGGGGATAAAAGCAAAAGGGCCAAGGGAACATTGAAACTCGTTGTTTTGTAACATCTTTTAGTTAAAAAGTTTCGATGAGGTAAAAGCTTTAAAGTGGCATCATGGAAATATTACAGGGCATGAAGCACTCTAGTAGTGTAATACAGGGAAGGTAAGAAGATGAATGGGTCGACCGCTGCAAGAGGCAAAGCACAAGAGGGTGAGGAATATTGGTGAATTGATATAGCAGAAAAATCTCTAATAAGACCATGAAAAAATGTCAACAGACGTACGAGTCGGAAGCTATTGAATCACAAGAAAAGAGGGATGGTAGTTTGGAATGGGCAGTGAACAAACTAGTGCGAAAACAACTACAGCCACTCCAATATAAAGGCAGATGATTAGCATTAACAAAACAATTTTCAGTTTTAAAGGCTAAAAAATTTCTAGCAAAATTGAAGAAGAACAAAGGTGCAGTTGCAGAGGGACCTATTATGATAACAAAAATGTTAAAAATACAGTTAGGGACCTGTTCTACTTTCAAGGGAAGCAGCTGACCTAATATTTCTTTTGCTTGAATGCAAGCATATTTTCCTATAGTTATTCTATGACATACATAATATTTTCTAAGTTTATCATTTGCATACATGAACTTGAGAGATATTTAAAATATCTTTGTTTCTGTAATTATGTGGTGATTGTTATTTGGTAAAATTGTTATGTAAAGTACTATATAAACAGTTTATGAATATGTGAACAAGGTTGGAACTTGTATGAAGAAAAGAGTTGTACATTGATGTAAGTTGTGGATTGTACTCAAAGTGATCAATTTACATAAATACAAAGAAAGTTTGATCCAAGATTCCCGTGTCAAGAAATTGGTGACATGTTCTTTCATGTAAGATTGCTTCTTTTCCTCAGCGTCCATATGTTTTTCCCTATTTACTGTTGCAAGAATATTAAGGGTCGAACTTTGTTAAGTGTACTATGCTCTGGCTTGTTAACAATATCAATTTTTTCTTTCTGATATTAAGTATAGAATTCATCTCAGTATGCTCTATATTTAATTGAAATTAAATCATATTCATCCTATTCACACCCCAAGCACTCTATAAGATCCAGGAGTTTGCATACCCTTCCCTGTTACAGTTTCTCAGTTAATTTTATGATTGGTTACTCAAAATCTTATGACTCCATGCCCAATGGACTTTTTTAGCATCTTTCAACCAAACTTTTGAAAACCCAACTCGAACTTAAATAACTAGCCTAAAATTTGAAGCAGAAATCTAAAGCATACAGAGAGATCCCTCTTTCAAGCTGGAAGGGCTAGATCTCAGCTTTAAAAGTGGTTTTTTGGTTACCCTTGTAGTTTTCTTCCTCAACCTAGGAAAATTACAGAGTGATAATAGAACACATTGAAATTTTTATGATCAAATCATCCCTAAAGACTTCATAAGATCAAAGACCCTTTAGAGGGTGAATACATCAATGATCGGAAGCTGCATGCAAAAGAAAAGACACAAGCGGCAGCCATGTCACCTATTAAAGAAATTCCATGTCATCAGTCACTATGAGTCCCAATCATCAATGATAGTGACTTGTCATGCCCTCACCACATGATGATGTGGAAGTTAAGATGTAATCATGTAATTATTATAAAGACAAAAACTGGAATTCCAAGAGTCATGTATGGACAAAACAACCATGTATAGAAGTCAAAAAGACATGTAATTCCAAGAGTCATATGTAATACCAAAAGTCATTTGGAAGTCCAAGGGTTCTAGAAGTCCAAAGGTCACTGGAAGTTGGAAAGTCAAGAGTCATGATGATATGAAAGGTCATGTCTCAAGTTATAAAAGGATCCTCAATACTCAAGTAAAATACTTTTAACATTGGCTTCTCCCACGAAGCATTAGAGAGATATTACTTTTGGGGAGTAAGTAGTGGCTCTAGCGCTCCACTATTGGAGCTATTGATTTTCATTGTACTTATGTATCCTCGAACTTTTTCTTAATACTTGAAGCCAATTGGATAGAAATTTTTCATGCATGGATTGTGGATGTTTTAATACTACTCTTCTAGAATTTATGATTCTTGTTGGTTTTCACATGTACTGAAGTAATTGAACGATTTCAGTGAACTTGTTGGAAATGTGTTGTAATTTTAACGATCATTGCATCTTTGTGAACTATTTCACTTGATGCTAGACGAGTCTCTCTTGTTTATGTGTGTGTGTCTCCGTTAGATTAGTACTATTACTTCTCTCTTAGAGGATCACTTTCTCTAGCCTTTAGTGAAAGAACTTTGATACATATGAAATTGAACATTCATAAGGCACACTCTCTTGCTCATTCAAAAGCGCACATGCACTTCTCTCTCAGCTAATCGCTTAAACCAAGAAAAATCTGTAAGTAAACGGCAACCGGACCGTATTTCCGAATGAGACTCCTACATCAAACAGTGTGAGGTCTAATTGAGACCTCATATCGGGGAAATACCCTATATGTTGGCGGTATCCAGCACCGTCAACGAAGGGTTAGAGAAAATCAATAATTTATGTATCTAATTTCATTGTAGATGACTCATGTAAATGAGTAATGTTGATGAGATACATTTATTATGTTTTTCTTTAAATTATCAAGCTAAATCAGGACACAAGATTCAAGTCATGATTCAATGTTGTTATGTGATGTAGCACTAGACATTTTACACATATTATATATTAGATTTGTTTTCATATTTATGTGGAAGCACATTTATTTGATGTTCTTGTTGCTTTAGATATTAAAACATTTGAAAAAATAAATCAATATTTTTGTTTTTTTTTTTTAAGTTTGCCCATGTTTGTTGATTTTAGTGATATTTTACTGAATTTTGTAATTTTTTTCTTTTCCAAACCCTTGTTGATTACACCAAAAGGTGCCCTACAACCCAGTATGGGGGAAATGTTGTAGTGGTGTAAATGTTTGTAAACATTTAACATTAATATGTTGGCTCAATTAACATTATAAATTTATAATATCTATCTTTAATATTCAAATAAAACATATATAAAGGTAAAATGTAATATAGTATAAATGTAAAATGTAACATAATATAAAATGTAAAATGTAGCATAATATAAAATTTAAGGCACATAGCTACCAATTTGATCAGAAGAAATTGGTCTATCTATAATGTAAAGTTAACATAACATTGTTTCTTTAACATGTTATTTCTTTATATATTATTATTGGTATAATAATCAATAATATTGATTATTATTATTCCAATATATTATAATAGTAATAATCCTCATTAAGAGTATTATTATAATAGATCTTGTGTGTGTGTGTATTCTATGTGGTTCACAATCTCCAGAGATCAGTGATCGCTACATCCACGGAATATTTGTACCAAGCAGATCTACCCAAAAATGTCACTTCCTAACAACTCAACCACAAATCCTAACCCCAAGAGTGTCGAGAGAATGAATATGTGACCTCTCAATAAAAAAGGTGTTTTAACAAATAGAACTCGACCAACTGAGCTAACCCTTGGGACTACACCTTACGTATATTATTGATTACAGAGTGATAATTCTCGATCGTATGGATGGAGGGGGGAGAGAGGAAAAACAAAGAGACATAGAGAAAGAGATTAATGAGGGGGAGAGAGACAAGGAGAGAAGCGGGGAGAGAGACAAGGAGGGAAGGGGGGAGAACAAAGGCATAGAGAGATAGAGGTGGAGAGAGAGAGGGAGTGACAAGGGAGAGATGAAGAAAGAGTGAAGGAGAGAGGAGAGGGGCGAAGAGAGAGAGGAGAGGAGAGAGGGAAGGAGAGAAGGGGAAGAGAGAGAGAGGGTGATACAGAGATGGAGGTGGGAGAGAGGGGGGATATAGTGACAGAGTTGGAGGATGGAGAGAGAGAAGAGAGGAGAGAGGGGGAAACAAAGGAAGGAAGAGAGCGAGAAGGAGAGAGGGAGCAAGGGGGAGATGGAGTTGGAGGGGGAGAGAGAGGGAGGGAAGAACAAAGACATGCAGAGAGAGGTGGAGAGAGAGAGTAAGTGACAAGGGGGAGAGAAATAAAGAGAGAGAGAGGAGGGAAGAGAGAGAGGAAGAGAAGGGTAAGAGAGAGATGGAGGGGGGGAAGAGGGCATAGAGAGAAGGAGAGAGGGAGGGAGATAGTGGCATAGTTAGAGGTTAGAGAGAAAGAGAGAGAGTGTGATCGGGTGAGAGACAGAGGGAGGGAGATAGTGGCATAGTTAGAGGTTAGAGAGAAAGAGAGAGAGTGTGATCGGGTGAGAGACAGAGGGAGGCGGGGGAGAAAGGGAGAGAGATGACTTGAGAGAAAGAAGGAGAGAGGGAGGGAGAGAGAGATGGATTTTGAGGGGAGAGAGAAGGAGAGAAAAAGAAAGATAGAGAGAGAAGGGTGGAGAGAGAGAGGGAGTGACAAGGGAGAGATGGAGAGAGAGTGAGGGAGATAGGAGAGTGGCAAGGAAGAGAGAGAGGGAGAGAAAGAGGGAGGGAGAGAGATATAAATAGATATGAAGAGTGAGTGTGTATGTTTGAGGGTTGAGATAGAGAGATAAAGAAGGAGACGAAGGGAGATAGAGATTTAGAAGGAGGGAGGAAGAGAGAGACAAAGACAGGGAGGGAGGGAGAGACAGATAGATACGAAGAGAGAGTGTGTGTGTGTGTGTTGGAGGGGTGAGACAAAAAGACGAAGAATGAGAGATGGAGGGAGATATAGATATAGATTGCAAAGGGAGAGAGGAAAGAAGAGAGAGACTGGGAGAGGAAGCGAGAGACTCTGAGAGAGAGAGAGAGAGAGAGAGAGAGAGAGAGAGAGAGAGGGAGATAGACATAGAGATGGAGGGGGGTAAGACGGAGGGAGATAGACATAGAGATGGAGGAGGGGAAAGAGGGAGGGAGAAAGAGACACAAAAAGACATACATATATTATGTAGTATTGTATAATATTGAACAGTATTAACCATAAAGGAAGAGGAAGTAAGGTTTTTACAAAAGGTCAAAGAAGTTGGATTTAGAAAACCATGAATATTTTCGTTTTTCACTAAAATAGATGCATTGATTTCATTGTAATTATTCATTTATAATCTTATTTGATTGTTTGCACTAGATGCATTGATTTCGGTGTAGATGTTGATTTCTAATCCTATTTGATTGTTTGCACTATATGCATTGATTTCAATGTAGATGTTTATTTCTAAGTATATTTTATTGTTTGCACTAAATGCATTGATTTCAGTGTAGATGTTGATTTTTAATCCTATTTGAGTGCTTGCATTAGATGCGTTGATTTTAGTCTAGATGTTGATTTCTAATTTGATATAACTAGATGTATGATATACATTAATTTCAAATTAATTAGATTAATGGTGTGCATTCATTTCAGTGTAAGAACAAAAAAATTATTGACGACATACATTGATTTTCGTGTTACAGTAATTCAACCATAAATAAAATACTTGAATTTTCATCTTAAATAAAATTTTCACTTATCTAAAATGTTTGCTTCTTGAAACTATAAACTATTTGTTATTGACTACATTCTTATTATTCTCGTTTTCCATCATTCAACATTGTTAGTCACTTTGCATTCAAACGAGGTAATAGAAAACAACAACCATTGAAACTTACTTGGAGTTTAACACTCCAAAAGTCACAATGATTAACTTTGGAGAAAGTTATTATTAATATTGAAGGGCAAGAGATACAAGGTATGACATTTACTACAATAGCTCAAGTGAAAGAATTGAATGGTCTACGATTTCAACTGCCCTTTTCATATGATCGATATGAAAAGATGACAAAACTAACAAGTGCGACAATAAGAACAATAAAGAAAATAGTTTGAGATTAATCACAATGAAGACTATTTGTAATTGACTACATTCTTATTATTCACATTTTCTATCATTCAACATTGTCACTTGGCATTCAAAATTTTTATTTCATCATTTTTCATTGTTCGAGTTATTAGTCTTTATCATCTCAATAAATTGTGGTAACTAAGCATATTTAAAATTAAAATGACCAAATTGATCTTCGACATGTTTAACATATATAAAATGATCAGTTTAATTAGATGTTCAACAAATATTGTGTGATCGTGCATGATTGAAACCAACCTAGATCTATCAAGCATCGAGAGGAAACAAATCTCTCGATGTGCAAACCTTTCCTCAAGTTTTGTATTCAAAAAAGAGGTTTGCAACTCAAGAGATTTGATCCCTCTCGGTGCTTGATAGATCCAGGGTTAAGATGGATCTAGGATGGTTTTATCCCAATGTTGATGTCAACAACATTGATTCAAACAATCAAATATTATTGAGAGTAAACTACTCATCATGAGCAAGGAAAATCCTGCATTTTTGTCAAATAGGCCTATTTGAAAATCAACAACTGAAAATTATTGTCAAAATTACTCAAAACTTGGCATTTTATGAAGTTTTTCAAGTGATCTTAAGTTAATGGCAATCATACAACACAACCCATGAAGCTCATAGCAAAGAGTCCATGTCTCACATTATCTTTACATATGCAAACGACCTTCTATATCTAGTCAAAGAAAAACAACCATAAATTAAGTAATAGAATCTAGTGCTCAAAAATATCTCTTGTATCAAATAATAAAAATCAAAATAGCAAATAAATGTTCCAACATTGTAAAAGTAAAAGCCAAAATAGCAAATAAATCTTCCAACATAACAACTTCAATGAATTAATGTATTAGATCATTTACAAACAATTCATGTTTAAATTAAAATAAAAACAAATAAAATTAGCAGCAAAATTGTTTATATGTGTATTTTATGTTTTAATTGAATAATAATAAAAACCATTAAAAAAATCTATAATAAATAAATAAATAAAACTGAAATCATAACTTCAATAAAATATTTCTCATCTTCTAAGATATTTATAAACCAATCATCACTACCCTTAAGCTCATCTTTCCGAGAAAAAGGGAACCAAATAAAAATCAAAAAAATTGAATTTTCTAACGAATGAAATTAAAGAGAATCTTCTAAAAAAATGACTTTAAAAAGAATTGAATTTTCTAACGAATGAAATTAAAGAGAATCTTCTAAAAAAAATTGACTTTTGAAAGTAACATTGATCAGAATAAGGTGAATCAAAAATGGAATACTAACCTCCTTCATCAAAATGAGGTAAATCAGCAACTATATGTCTTGGTGGGAGATTCCATTTATTTTTAGATAAAGTAAAAAAATAATCCAAACCATTCATTTCCACTGAAACCTGGTAAGTATTTTGACTCCATTAAATAACATATAATATTATTATTATATTATTATTATTATAAAATTAATAATTATATATAATATATTTAATGCCGTGTAAATATTTTAACGTCAAATAAAATAAAAACAATTATATAAAAAATAGAATAATAATAAAATAAAATGACCTATAGTATTTATGTAAAATATAGCTTATTTAAAGGGGAATTTAAACTAGCCTAGATCCATCTTAATTCTGGAACTACCAAGATCAAATTTCTTTTCACTCTAAAAAGGTTTGCATCTCAAGAGATTTGATCCCTCTTGGCACTTGGTAGATCATTAAGATGGACCTAGGTTGGTGATTATAAGAATTGAAAATTATAATTCATAAATATCTATAGTTTTTATTAGTTGACATGTGTAAAGATCAATAGTGTTGTAAATATTTTGAAATTTGGATTTCACATTAGTAGGAGTTTTATTACAGAGATATTGAAATTTTGTTGTATTTTAATAAGTATGTTTTCTCTTCTTCTTTTTTAAATTGTTTGCTAGGTAAAGGTGGGTCCTAAGATGACAAACACCCCTAACCTATAGCTTGAGTAGTTGGACCCAGGGACATCTAAGTTGTCAAAATCACTCAGGGATCACACTTGCCTTAGGCCACACCAACCCTCAACATGGTTATATTTTTCCCCACAGAGTTTTGAATCGGTGACCTTTACAGCACAAAATCCCTTAATAGAGCACCCTTTCACTGTCTACTCTACACCCCATGGGTGTTTTCTTCTTTAATTTAATTATAAGAAAAATGATACATTTAATTTTTTAGAATTGAGTTATAAACTTTTGTGTATTTTATTTTTCTTGTATTCTTTGTTATTTCAGTGTATAATAATTTCTTTTATTTCTTTTAAAATTTAAATGTATTGTACTTTTAATAGTAAAAATATTAAGAAGTCTTTTATATTTCATCTTTTTTTCTAAGAAAAGAGACCCATAATTCCATTCATATATAGAAAAAAAATGCATTTTGTATATACACACAAGTGTGCATTCACTGGATCTGCCAAGATCCAAATGCGAGCATATGCAAAGCATTCGGGAAAAAAACAAATATGGCCCAAAACATAAAGTCAGACAAAAGGGAAAACAAAATTAAATATAGTACAAAGTGAAAAATCAAGAGTTATAAAACTCATTTGACTTCCCCTTCTTTCTTTTCTTCTTTTGAACTTGTTGCCATCCCCTGGGGTTGGCCCCAACTGGGACAAGAGCATACTGATGGCTCTGGAGATTGATCTTTTTCCGAAACTGAGTTTTCATAAACATGTACATGTTTAGAACCCACCACAGTGTCCTCCATGAATGTCCCTTTTTTTCTGTTGATCTGGAACCATGGGTGTTTATATAACTGCCCCGTTCTGAATTGGAGTGGCAATGACATCATCTGCCCCTGAATTGTGAACCTCATTGACCTCATTCAAGTTTGTAACTGATTGTTCTTGTTGTACCTCAATTGTTTCTTCCTCTTCATCATCAGTTGGGATATGCTCAATAAAATTCCATTCTTTTGGCCTACTAAACTACCTTTTTTTCATTTTTCGGAGACTTTTTTTCCAAAGGACATGTATTTTGCAAGTGACCGGTTTGAAAACATACTAGACATTAAGATTTTGTGTTCTTACAGTCTAAAACATGTGTCCATTGAAAGTCTTCATGTTTCAGTATTATGTGATCTGGTAGTCCCATACTCAATTCTATTTCCACACAATCTAGCAAAAGTAAAGATGTCATGTTTTGTTCTCTCCATATCCATTGTTTTAAAAATTCATAATGCATCTCCAATATCTTCAAGAACTTTGTGATGCCAAAAAGGAAGTGGAAGGTTTGGTAACCTTACCCACACTAGCATGGTTTTGACCACCATAATTGAAGCATCAAAAGTCGAGAACCATGGAGAGATAGATAACCTGGCTCGCCCCCAAAACCATGGCCCAATGTTTTGGACAAAATCCAGATCCTTTTAAGAGCGAAATTGTACTATAAAAAATCCTTTAGAAAATAAGAAAATAACACATTATGGCATCCATGAAGTGAGGACCCATTGAAATAGTGTCTCAGGTTTTGGCCAAAATCCATTAAATCTACATATGATAGCCTTAGACTGCAAATCTGAAAAAACAGAAGTTACCTCTGGATTTTGTATCTCCATTGTTGGGTTCTGCTCCAATTTCTCCACGGTGTAGGGGCCTAGAGTCATTTGGCTCAGATATGTGGGTATATTAACCTTCCCTTGAACAGCAGAAATTGGGACCGTTCCTTTTGTTGCATCCTTGAAAAAGACTAATCCATTTTAAGTCCTATCTCCGAGAGCTCTTCCTCAACATCAAATGCAAAACAATGGTATAGATCCTAGAAATATCATAATCTTTGATCCTAAAGCAATCTTGGAGAATCCTTCCTCCAAAGAAAA
Source organism: Pinus taeda (assembly GCA_000404065.3). Classification (NCBI taxonomy): domain Eukaryota; kingdom Viridiplantae; phylum Streptophyta; class Pinopsida; order Pinales; family Pinaceae; genus Pinus; species Pinus taeda. The sequence continues at coordinate 16,569 of APFE030609495.1, read as the reverse complement.
GGCCTTGTTGTTCAACATGAAGGCCTCATTTAAACTCAATACTCTGTTTTAGAAATAAACCAGATCTATGGCTTTTATCCAAAAAAGATGGGACCCCATGCTTGCATATTTTTAATAAAATATGAAATGAGATAAAACCGCCCTTAGTCTGTAGCATAGAACCAACTCAACGAGTAACACCGACATTCTCAAAAGGAGTAAATGTAGACCTGCAGATTTCAAAACTCCTATCCAAAAACAACCTTTGTATTGTCAAAGGGAAATCCATAGGCATAAACTTAAACTAACAGTACCAGGGTTTGAAACACAACCTAGATGTGTGTGATCCCCAATATCAGTGATTTAAGAAACAAGCAACAGCTGAGAAAACGAACAGTGTGCCCATAAAGAGACAACACCGCACATCTTTTGATACATCTCTGCCCCCAGCCATCGAGATTTTGTCGAATCAAGTCGGAATAGACCACGCCCAAAGAGAGCAGACCAACGCATGGAGTAGGGCAACAAATATGTGATCTGCCAATGGGTATTAAATGAGCGGGGTTGTATATGCTTACCGTTGGATAACTGGCCTGCCAAAATCTAATAGTGGGCAGATATAGCCCAGCTCATTTAATGCTCATTAACATGTTACTTATTTTCAGCGATGGAGTAAGGCATCGATTGAAAACCCATAGTCTTTCATATAGTTGAGCCAAAAACCAACCCTGAGACTGCATACATTCAGCTCCATCCCGTCCAACAAGGTCCACAATGCCCCTCCACCAAGACTATCTCGAATGTGTAGCATATTATCCCCATTGAGTAGCCTATCCATAGAGGTTAAGACCAAGCCAGGCCGAAAAATACATATCAAAAAATAACTCGATGAAGAAAAAACCTGAACACATAGTACACAATACATTTTTCCCATCTTTCATCTTATTTATCTTATACATTAAATATTTAATTCTTTAAAATATGTTAATT